>JAHWFP010257997.1:29783-42786 GCA_023313725.1 Lithobius niger | reverse complement strand
CCCCCCCCCCCCTCCCGGGCCTATGCGCACCACTGATTGCAAGTCGCCTTCTGGCGAGGAAGGGCTAAAATTCAAGTCGCCAACTACTGATTTTCATTCACCAATGACAACTGGCGACCAACAATGGGTTAATTTGGGGCTCCTTACTTCCTGACATGGGTGTTGTTACATTTTCCGGGCCCCCCCCCCCCTCTTAACGCCGCCAATACTGTTTAATTTAAGAAAAAAACTGAAATTCACGATTTCGTTGAAGCTACTGCTGCGACGCCTCTTCAGGACATCCATCCAGGCCAGGAGGACCTCTACAATGGCTGTAACCCGAGGAGACTGTAACCCAAGCCAAAGGAAGGGACGACATTTCTCAGAAAACGAAAAGCGAAGAAAAGTAGAGTAGTGAGAAATGGGGAATCAGTCAAACGAAAAGAGGAAAAGAAATTAAGAATGACGAGCAGTAATTACTTTCTTATTGAAGTAATGACCCACGAAGTACGTGAGGGGAAGAAAGAACTAACTTTGCAATGCTTTATGGTTGGCTAGAGACTGAAAAAAAAATTAATTGATTTCTCCCATCGCGAACACTTTGGAAGCAAGGACCACTCCAAATCCAGAAACCATTAGGTTCAAGTGGGAAAGTGTTAGTTCCACTCCCTTCTTCTTACTTTTTCCTTATTTCTCTTTCGATAAATTGCTTTTATAAGAAACTCAAGCAACTTGATCAACTGGCACTGTGAAAGTCACAAAATGAAGCACATACGTGTCGAACAGTATTTGATAAATAAACTATGGCAGTTTTCATAAATAAACTATCGTATTTTCGTAAACTATGGCCAGTTTCCCAATTTTCCTGCATGTGATAGACAAGCTCGGACCAAAGGGTGCATATCCGCTCCAAGAAATAATAATAATAATATAATAATAATATAGGTTTGTTGCAAACGCAACCGGAGCGACAAGGACTGGGTCGTCACTGACTGCCGTCCGATGTTAAAACTAAAAAAACTAAAAAATTTCAAATTATAAAAGTTTGACAGTGAAAAGTTTAAAACAAGGACGATGACTCAGCTGCAGTGGAAGGGTTGAAGGTATGGGGTTGGGGTCACGAATGCCTTACCACCAAGGTTAGACCTACCAGGGACGACAATGGTCCCCGATGGCATCGCCAAACGTGAGGGACAAATGCAGGGAAAAGCCGGGTAACGCCGTCAATGTTTCTTTAAAAATAAAATAATAAATATAAATAAAAAATATATAAAATGCATCGTAGATAAAAAAAATAATAAAATAATGAAATGAATGAAATTGGTGTAGTGAAAGTTAAAAACTGAAGTGGGAAGTAAGACTAGAGCTATATACAATTTAAAAAAGATGTGTATAATAATAATAATAATAATAATAATAATAATAATAATAATAATATTCATTTGCACAATAGCAAAGGGCTTGGTAGAGCATTTCACTTATAACAAACTAGCTCAGATCACAAATTAATTTGTTCGTCAAAGAAAAAACAAAAATACATAAAAAACAATAAAAACCAATAAAAAAAACATTAAAAAACGTTAAAAAAAACATTGTATAGGGTCTAATTACATAACTATAATACTCTATGCAGGAAATCGGTGAGGCAAACAGCCTTCAGACGTATTTTAAATGAAGTGAGTGTATTTGCCTCAACCACAGTTGCTGGTAATTTATTCCAGCAGTTAACTATCCGGCTGCTGAGTCTAGTATTGACCCTGAAGGGATTTGCAACCAACTTCCAGGAGTGCCCCCTCGTTCGATCTCCGGAACGGAGCTCAAAGAAAAACGTGGAATCAACCCCAAGGTGACCACGTAGCAATAGATACGTTAAAGTTAGATCCGCTCTTAATCTTCTTAATTCAAGAGGTTCTAATTTCAAGGCGTTAAGCCTATCTGTATAGGATAGATGGGATAAACCCTTTAAACTCTTTGTGAACCTTCGTTGAACTGACTCAAGAAGGTCAATGTCCCTAAGGAGGTGGGGTGACCAAACTGGACTAGCATACTCCAGTATTGGTCGTACATAGACCTTGAAAGCCCAAGTTAGAGTTTGTGGGTCCCCGGAACGGAAGAATTTTCGAATCATAGCTGCCCGTTGCCGTGCAGCCATTACAATTTTATTACAGTGATAACTGAAACTAAGGTCGTTTGTGATCCAAACCCCCAAATCTTTTACAACTTCAATTTCTGGTAGTGTATTTGCACCCGACAAAAAATATTTGCAATGTAGATTCGAATTCCGGGACCCCACATGAAAAACATTGCATTTTTGTGGTGCTAATGGGAGTTGCCAGTCTGTCGACCAAGACTGAAGCCTGTTCAACTCTTCCTGCAATTCGGAATGGCTGACACAGTCAACCACCGAGCTGTACTGCTTCACATCGTCCGCAAATTTCTTTAATTTGATTTTATCATTTAGTGATGTCAGATCATTTAAGAAGATGATAAAAAGTAGTGGCCCCAAGACCGATCCCTGAGGTACTCCGCTACAAACCTGTGTTTGTTTTGATTTTACACCATCAATTTCAAATAGCCTCGTTTAAAGTACGATTACGCGTTAATATGTGACACTTGGCTTAGAGCGATTCACAGGCTAGGACAGGAAGTCACTAGTACGCGCCCCGTATATAAGACGGGAGGTTAGCTTCACGGCAGAACACCTAGGCGTGTATCGGCACGCAAACGGCAGGTGCTTGGCGCTCTATCACTCCTGCACCTGGCTCAACGGCAACCTGCAAGGCAACCACAACGGCAGATCTTGAACAGATCGCCGTGGACAACTTGTTGTCGGGATCTTAAGCTACGGAATCATACCCAAAACCGACGTAATATTGACGGCTCACTCAGTCTTGAGTTGCCATGATCGAGGGACAATGGGACATTTAGCAGCAAACAGAGTTGTTAATAGAGTCTGATACGCGTTCCTCCACTATGGGAAGCGAGGGAAGTGGAGGGATAAACGTCTTAGACATTAACCAATATCTTGTGTCCGAGTCAAAATTCCTTCACGTTACCGTTATACGCAGCACGAAATACTGTTACAAATATCGACATTAGAATTGCCAAGAGCCTTGATTATATACAGCGTAGGGTCGGTCCACTCTATACTAATCAGCAGCGCGAGAAACAGTAGATTTTCGCGAGATGCATCGACAAGGGCTAGAACGCGTCTGACGTCAATGCCGTGGTTCGCGTCATTTTAATGATTTTTGATCTAGTTGGTTTTAATTTTTCATGATGAACTGGAAGCATCGACATAAAGCTGGCCTAACTAACGTGCGGACCGCTCCAAACGTTTTTTTCTCAAGTGCATTAATTACCTAAATCCAATTGACGACTGAAAATGAGCAGTGTTAATGTTGATTCATATCAACATACTGACACCGTTGTAAGCTGACGTCTTAAAAGTACGCCAATGTTTTGGCTTCGAAGCAGTGACGTCACAAAAATATACTTTACGACAAAATATACTTTAAAAAATATACAGCACTGCTATAGCTATGACGCTTTGTATTGAAGGACCGACCAACGTCGAGCGTCCGTGAGAGTTACCATAGGTATGTATACCAACTTTAAAAAAATTGACTTTTAAATTGGCAGCACTGACAGCAATTAAACCTATACCTACTATATGAAATCCATCATTTCGACCCAGCAAGCGTACGACGAAAAGCCTCAGCCGTTTTCCCAGGGTATACTCATACCCATGGCCACCATTCAGTCTAATATTGCTTCAAAGTATACTTTTCAGTCTTCCAACGTCAAAAGAGTTAGCCGCATACGAAGAACCTTATTTCCTTAGTCAAAATGGAAATCCCTTCCTCAAAATGATGGAGGATGGTTATTATTATAATTTATATGAAACGTAAGACATTGAAGATTCAAGCCTATATGCTTTCCAATTCCTTACATCCTTACGCTGCCACAACTAAAAGTGAAAAAAAAGAACATGTAACAAAAAATGCCGCGAAGGGAAGATTGGCACTTTGACTGAATTTTTCTGTCAGTGTTTTGACGTGTTTTTATTTTTCCGTGAAATTGATTGAAAAACATTAGGCGTGCGAGTTACGTGAAGTCTGTTAGTGTACATTAAATCCCCGAAATATTTATATTTTATTTTTCCAAGAGCCAGTCAAAATTTCACTCAAAAATAGTGCTTTTCGCATATATCTAAACATCAAACACCCATAAACCCCTACCAAGTACTTACGATTTCGGGTGTAGATGCTATGTGCTAAGCAGTCCTTAGTATCCAGATGTCCTAGAATGGTCAAAGTAGGCCAAGTATACGCTGCTGAGTAAGGGGCCAGTTGTTGCGCTAACTGCAAGGGGCACCAAGGACGTATTTTAGCCAAACAAGTGCTGTGAGAGCTGGTTTCTTAGGCCTAAAAATGAGCTCTTTCTTTGATTTGTTAGCAGCTGCTGCAACTTTCAGCAAATGAATTTTTTTTTTTCAAATTTACAACCTTATATACGTTTTGCAGCGTAAGGGACTGAACAGAATAACGTTACTTTTATTTTCAAGCATGTCCTGTGCCGTTCCATGTACTAGGCCCTCTCAGACCCTGGCACCGTATGCCCAATAACTGATAAATTTGTAATCCCTTAAGCTGAGAAAAATAGTAAATCGGTATAAAGAAAAGATTCGCTTGTAGAAATCAGAGCAACCGCCAAGTAAGAAAAAAATTGCGCAAATTTAGGCCGAAAAATCTCACAGCTTCGACGACGTTGTTTTCACCTCCATATCAGGGGTTGCTGCCGTGAGTACCAGTTTTTTTCACACTCTTTCCCACATCTCATTTTTTCACATTTTTCACATCGGCAGCATGCCTGCCATATTCAACCAGTGCCCCTTGTAGTTACCTGAACGACTGGCTCCGTCATGCTCACTCTGTGGCAAAAGTAGGTGTTATTGCCGCAGCTCTACACTTGATTTTGGCTAATTAATTTTGGGTGTTCCATTTTGAACACATCCTAACCAACAAATTATCCAACAAACGAAACCAGATTCTCGTGTTTCAACCAAATTGGCCGATCAACTAATCTCAATCATGGAAAGATGCACCCAACTAAGATAGCAGCCATTACTTTAGTAAAAAAAAATAATAATAATAATAAAACAAAAAAATAAAAAACGTGGTGGATAAACTAAAACCTAATTAGCACGGCATGACTGAATTAAGTCACGAATAATAATTATGAAAATGCTTAAAACGCCGCTTCTTTTCTCCATCCATACACACACACAAAACTAAAAGAGGAAGACAAACTTCTTCAAAAATGTCGACGGAAAATTGCCCTCCGTTGGGGAATAAACAATTGGCTACGGTTACACGATGCATCTTAATTAGGCAAGCGTGGCACAAGAAAATAATTACGCAAGTAAAGGAATGGGAGGGGGGAAGGGGTAGGGTGCGTGAAGCGAGAACCATCTTTCACGAAGTCACGAGCGAACAAGAAGTTGTCGCTAAGAACTTGGTACACGTCCAGGAATATAATTAGCTAAAGGCGAAAGTTGGCGGGTTTTGAACTTTTAACATTCGTCAGTTTTAAATCTTTAAAGTGCACGAAGGAGATTAAAGCAAGCAAGCAAGGCGTTTACTTCCGTTCCGTTAGGAAAGACCTGTTTACGTAGCCGTTTGAGTTAAGGTGAAGGTTTGGCCTAGAAACAAGTCGACCAAGGACGGCTTTTTATTTTTTTATTTATTTTTTGCTCAGATAAGTGCACGTTTTGGTGAACAACCGTTTTCCATAAAGTAAAGCACTTGGCATTTTTACTGCAACTCACAGGCGGGGTGGTGTGTGTGTGTGTGTGTTGGGTTGGGGCGAGAGGGGAACGAGGGGGGCATATAAGCAAGCAAGTGGAGTGTCAGTAAGCAAAATAATGAAGTTGGAAAAATATATTTTAATTCATTTTTTAATAAGTTTTTTTGAGCCTTAAGTCACCTGAAACAAACTAATGCTCGTATAAATGTGAATCGCCTCAATTTAGGGTGCGCGACCGTTTTGCTGAAATTCTTTTTCTTCAAATTACTCTACTCGCTTGCCGTGGCTAAACATAGTACAGCAGAAAACGCATTTAATTTCAATCATAAATTCTTTCCACTGAGGAACGCATCTTTAACATCTCCAATGTTAAATTTTTAAAGAATATTTTGATTTGGTGAAACGGGATTGGGGGGAGGGGGCCGTAATAATTATAACTAAAGTTACAATTCGAATCTTACTTCTGTCCAGGTAGGGTGCTCAGGCATAACTCCATCGCGAAAAATTCGGAGTTTATGCGATCATTCACGTACGTGATCTGGATTCAATCTAGCATTAACGAAATGCCTTTCATTTGTTCAGGAATTTAAGTTTATTAGTTTACTAGTTTATTTAGTTTGCTTTATGTATGAAGCTTTTATTTAATTTTGCTGCAGAAAAACCGATTTAAGCGGATAAAGCATTGATTTCCTTGAATATAGGAAGCTTTTAAGCAATTTGTAGCAGAAAAATTACGACAAAATAATGCTTTAAGGTCAGAAATCTTGAAATTAGGTTGTTACAGCCCATGGTGGGGGGGGGGGGGGTAAAAAGGTTATTTAGATATTTCTGAGACCTTTTAAGGGGGGGGGGCGAGCCAAAGCTTTGCCAAGGCTGTTAATAGTAGATTTACGTATTTTCGCGCCATATTTTCTGATCCAACCATTCCTGTGTAAGTGTTAATCGTAAATCACTTCACTTGGCTATAGTTGTCGTTAACTAACCACTATCATGAATATATGGCTTTAGGAAGTGTTCCAAGAATTAAGTAACGTAACAGCTTGACTATCGGAATCATCCTGCTCAGTTCTCACGTCTGTGACTAATGAGTGATAAATACACATTTGATAATACTCCGTGTGAAAAGTCTGCCTGTTGATTTCTTCATTATATGGTCTTTGTTGGAACACATAGGTAAATATAGTTAAGCCATACAAATAGTTCAAAAACAGAAGAAAGGTGGAAACAGAATCATTGAGTTTTGGAAAAGAGTCCCACATTAGTAACACCTTTCTCCGAATTTACGCTAATTAAAATTAAATGCTTCACTTACGAATAAATTACTCACATCAGACGTTATCTTGAGAAATTTCAAGATATCAGTCCATGATTGATTACAGGTAGGTAACGGACTATAAAAGCGGGTGTTAAGCTGCCTGTAGCTCATTCGCACAAACGTTAAAATGTTGTCCATTGTTGGTCTTGCGATCGTTTGGTTGTGCACACTTCAACTCCCATTTGCAGCAGAAATTCACGATGTCCCAGGAGTGATTTTGCGGACAGTACTCAACGGTGGGGCCCTGGATGCAAATGGCGAAGGTAACAGTTACAGCGAAAGGGGTACCCGCTTCGATGCCAAATGGAAATGGCTGACCCCCAACAACGCCACCCCTCCCTTCCGTTGGCTAAAGTGGCAGTTTGATTCCAGTCTGATTAAATCAGGTGCCCCTCCCGACTTGGACACAGGTGCTACAGGCCAGGTATGTCTCGAATGCAACGGGTCGACCATAGACTGTAACATCATTGTAGCTGCCTGCCACGGAAACACAAGTCAGCAATGGTCATTATATGCCACATCTATGGACATTGGCTACACCAGGGCATTTTCCATCAAAAGTGTGCTCCATCCCGACAGATGTGTTACTTTCGCAGGAAGTCTCAACACTACAGAGTGGTATTGGGGATATGAAGTTAGCAATCATGGTGTCACCCAAAAGGTGAAAAAGTACCTTCATATTTCTGGATTGGGCTATAAGTTGGCAGAATGTCGTGGCATAACTTACCCACAACTGTTTTACGTCAACAAACAAAATTCACAGCTCGTTGCAAACTTGTAAACCCGTAATGGTAACAAACTTTCAAAAACTATGCAGCAATCGTTCAATGCGTGTAATTTCCTGGTCTACAAACGCATTCTAAATTAGTGTCCAGCTGAGTGTGTGGATATCTTTAAAAAAATCGTTGTATATGTTGAACCTTTTTAGCAACAAGGTTAGTGGCAAACAAGATTAGTGGCAAACTGTGACGCAGGAGGGAGGGATTGAAAAAGGGCAAAGGATTTGCGTGACTATTATGTACAGCCCTAAGTCCTTTTAAGGCTCACGAAAAACCAGAGCCAGAGAAAAATAAATAAATCAAGAGACTCTCGTCGTAGCAGTCGTTTATTTAATATTTAAATGCAGCTTTATTCCTCATCATACGCCAGAGCAAGTTACAAAACGTGAAGTCGTTTTACCTATTATGTGCTCGGCGTATCTGAGTCCTACAGATATTTACGAGCGGCTACGTCTTCCTGGAATGGGCGGCTTTAATCGACGGCCGCCATTGTTTTTGTAACCATCTTGGATATCAACAAGGCACTCTGCTACCAAAAACATACAACCGATTATCTGTGTTCGTTCTGGGGCGAACTCAAGATAGACCGCGGATACTATAATGGTACATTTCTTCCGGTTGGCTTTCCTGTGTGGCTCAGTTTTGCAACATTACTTCAGACACGTATAAATGTTGCAAAGGCATTCATTTTCCTATTTTTTCCCTCGTGGAAAACGGTTTTGCTACATACACCAACCCACAGAAATGTTGCAAACACGTTATTTCGCGCAGGATGCTCGCATATAGTGAGACGGTATGCCCTTTTAAACTTCAAGCAATGATTAATTTTTGTGTTAAATCCCCCCCCCCTCTCCTTATACGGATTTAGCTACGATACAGCGTAAATCAACAATGCATTATTACATACGGTGGCACACCCATGAATTTGTTAGGGGGGAAGGGGACGGCAAAAATAATTGAATTTATAAATGGTGTCCGAGAATTCAGCAAAGAGGACTAGGAAACTCCCTCACTTAAAGTACCTCGGAGCCTTTGAGAAAACTCATTTTTAGAAATTCTATTGCTCCTGAAACGTCGTAATTTTCAGTTGCAGTAAATGCCGTATTTGTCAACTTTAACAATTTTGGATGTGAGGATGGCAATTCCGCATGAGAAACAGCTCGTGAGTGCCTTCTGCAATCCAATATGGAAGCTACCCACGTGCGCAAGATGGGCGCATGCTATCCTTAGACAGGTTACCTTGATTGGTCCGATGGGTTTCCACCTAGTACTATTTTAATACTGTAAAATATTAATACAAAAAACACGTTTGTATTGATGTATAAAATGTAGAAAACTACAAATTTTCCCAAAACATCTCCTTCTTCATCGAAAACGTAGGATGTCTTCCCGGTTTGCCGAAAATTAAGCACCGATTAAAATTCGGCGGGAGGAGAATTCCCGTTTCGCCGAATCAAATTGTTCTACAAAAAATAACATTGCAGAAGTTAAAGATTCATTCGTAAGTGGAAGAAATTTGTTAGTAGTTGCGGTTCCTGATATTGTGTATTTAGCCGCAGCAAGCACGCGAATAAGGCACGTAATTTGAAAAAGAATTATTTGAAAAACATGAATTCGCTTCGCCGAAATTAGGACACTGATTAAAATTCGGTAAAACGGCTATCCACCACACGACGGAGTAGGGGAGGGGGGAGATGTACGACGTTCGTGACAATTTTCTGGCGAGGGGGGGGGGGTTAGTTGCAAAATTAGTGGCAAACTGTGACGCAGGAGGGAGGGATTGAAAAAGGTCAAAGGATTTGCGTGACTATTATGTACAGCCCTAAGTCCTTTTAAGGCTCACGAAATATAAAAAAATTAATGAAATTTCGTCAAGCAAGGTTCTGTATACAATTGACTTTTGTTTTAAAATCACTAGTAACGGCGTGATCCGTTTATTACCTCGATCCGACTAAAGAAAGAGATCATTCTTGCCAAGGAGGCACACCTTGGTGGCAAACTAGACAAAAAAATGGCTTCGTTTTTTCATACGAATTCCAGGCGCGTTCTTCCAAGCAGGTCAGTTGGCAAGTCTTTCAAAGGAGTTCAGCCGATCAGGTCACGTGACTTGCTGGCCACCAAGGCTGGCCAGGTCGTAAACAAGATTATCAACGATGACGCTAATCCCAAAATGAAGCGAACTCCGCGTCATCTCGCGAAGGATTACGCCTAATAAATTGTTTTTGAGTGTTCTTCACTGTTGAAAAAACACAGTGTCGCCTCCAACGAGAGGGAAGTAGCTATTATTTATTAACGATAAATTGTCTTCCGTTTCACACTTTATTCCAATGTTCGTACCTGCCGGTAAACTTACAATTCCAGAATTTTTCCGGGACTTGCAAGGAAAATTCAAGGATAAGAAACCAGTAATTAAAGAAAGACAATAATTACCAACACATATATTAAATTTTATGACAACCGTGCCAAGCTGTTGAGAAAAATTTATGTTTAGCTTATCGCTACAGATACTACAACGATACTGCTGTACATATGTCACGTATTTTTTTTTTCCCAGTTTGTGTTAACATAAATTTCTCACTGATGCCTAACACGGAAGCCAGAAACGTTATTCTCCTTTATGCGAATTTCCAGGATTTTCCAGAACTTACAAGTTGTTCCTAGACTTTTCGAGGCCTGGAATGTAGTTTTAATTTTCAAGGACATTTCCAGGTTTTCAAAGAACAATAAGAACCCCGTCAGTAAAAAAATAATGCTAACCTCAAAGAACGAATAGGCCTATCTAAAGAAATTTAACAATTTCAGCAAACTTCCACCAAAAAAAAATTACTGTCCTCTTTCTCATAGACCAGTTAGTTTAGTCCGAAGGGTAATATTTTTAAATTTACATTTATAATTTTGTAACGGATATTGCTTTACGATTTCTAAGGTTTGTGCTAACTTATACTGTACAGCTCAACCTAGTTAACTGAAGAGGTTGAGCGTGTTGGTAACTGGGAAGGAGATCCTGGCAAAGTCACTGCCGTCCAGGGTAGTATGAGAGACTACCATCCTCCTTCAATAGCTACGAGATCTATTCTACTCTTTTCTGAACATTCCCAGCCAGGGTTCGTACATAAACAAAACCATTTTCAAGGCTTTTCAAGGGATTTCAAGGCTCTTTATAGACTATCAAAATTACCGTTTAATTCCAGTATATTGCCAGACACCGCTGTTAGCTAAACCGCTGCAAACAATAGCAAGCAATACGTCTTCCCTCCCACCAATGGACAAGGAGGAAGGAGAAGTATTTATTGCAACTAACAGCCAGTGGAGCAGCCCTTGTTTAAACTGCATCTTCTGGCAAAAATTGCTTCCACTGTACTGCATCTCTCTCTTTCTGTCTCCAGTCCAATTCGAGGGTAGAATCGTTTACAGAAGAAAGTGATTCGGCTGACAAATTATCTAATTTTAATTCTTTAATTTTATACCTAATTAATATCACTGTTGTGCCACCATCCACATCATTTCAAACGAAGTAATCACAAAATTCAATAAAAGGGCATTTCAAAGCTGCGACAGCGAACATTGAACTTTCAAGGTTTTTCAAGCCTTGAATTTTTGGTTTTTAAATTTAAGGCTTTTCAAGGATTTCAAAGCCGTCTACGAACATTGCTCAGCCTCTGTGATGTCAGAGGTTTTCGGTTCGAATACCAGGTTTCACCCCCCCCCCCTCGGCCTTGCGACAAATCTTTCCCTTCACTGAAAAACGTCTAATAAGGTTCGAAACTGAGCCAATTTAGCTATCATATTCCAACTCACGATTTCTAAATGAAAAGTGTTCGCGGTCTTTGTTTCGTCTGTCTATCCGTCCGTCACCTCTTCCACCAGAAAATTATCTGTTGTATTTTAGTATTTACATTTTAGCTTATACTGATTTCACACGTTATAATGTTTGGGTGCCAGCCCTGGCTGACCCGTGACGGAGGATTTCACACGTAATAATGTTTTCTGGACGAAAGCGAGCTGGCCAGGGCTGACGCGCGCCCGAATGGCCCGCCTTTCCAGCCGAGGCCAGCCCTGGCTGGCCCTGGCCAGCGCGTCTCATTTTTAACGTGTGAAATTCGAAGCGAGCCCTCCCGCGCTCGTAGCTTTGCAGTGCAGCCCACTATTAAGTCAACAAACAAAAGAAAACGGGACACACTAAAATATAAATAGTTATTTATCAATCGTAAATTAAATACTCATTATCACGCAGATTGAAAAACACGTGGAAGAAAAGAAGGGATTGCTTATGAGCATAGAAGGTTCGTGATGCAACACACTGTTCAACTCTTTATCACCTTTGGTACAATAACTGGCAGTGTTTTTCCCTAAATGATATAATTTTTCCAATTTTATTTTCTTTGTGCAAATTTCGCGTCATTAAAAGGATTTGTGTGGGTATATACAAAGGAAAAACTGCAATATAAGGAAAAATAACGATTAAAAATTACCTGTAGTTTTTTTTATTATTATTTTGAGCAAAATTAAATAGAACCAGGAGCCAATAAAACGAGCCCCTCCTTTGTTCCTGATAGAACTGAGAACCTAACCTACATCAAAGAGCCATGTTTCAGAGTGCGAATTTATGTTGAAATAATAAACTGTTTCAGAATGAAAATGACATATTTATACAATAGAGAGAAAATAATATGTCGAAATAAAGTGATACGAACCATATTAATTTTTCTGTTCTGAAACGCTAAACTGCCCCAACCAAAGATTCGAACCGTCAATCTTTGAACTACAGTCGTCGAAGCACACCTCCAAATTGAACTATTGGAGCGTCGGTATTGGTATCCAAAGAGCAACGGAAATGGGTTTCTCACCCGTATTGAAATAAAAACAATAGCCTACATTTAATAACGCAAGAAATAAAATCGAGAACCAACTGTTACATTATAGTATTTGCCAAATTAACGGAAAGAGGTTTGGTGTCACGGAAAGGTGTTACCAATAACACAAAGTTAAAAAAAAATTGGGTTTATAGCCTGCTGATCGTGGTACAAGATCATAGTTTAAAAAATATAAAAAAAGCACGGAGAAAAGACGAAAAAGTCTGAAGAAAAAAGCCGGATTTGGAGGGGGGGGGGGGGAGTTAAAA
>JAHWFP010257997.1:13947-29683 GCA_023313725.1 Lithobius niger | reverse complement strand
CCCCCCCCCCCCAAAAAAAAATTGAATTACGATTTTAATTTTCATGAAATGAGTGTACGAAACGTACTAGGCCTACTTTAATACTTTGTGGAATGTGCTGAGCTAAATAAATTTATTACCATTAACATTCTGTAACTTGCCGTGCACTTATTCTCTCAGTTTTATTCTTGACCCCACCCCCCTCATGACAGCACCTTCAAAAAAAATTTAGCCCTCACCCCTCCCTCTTCATATAAAAATTGTGATTTCCCACCACCCCTCATTTTCGCCGGCCCACCCCCGTTCATAAATAATGAACGGTATCTTAGATTAATTGTCTTGCCTCGAAAATCACCAGGCAGGGTAGGAAGTTTCTGAAGAAACTACTTTTGTAATCTTTTTCCTTTGGCTTTTATTTCCCGTGGCTTTTTTTCTCTCCCTATATTCAGTTTTTTCTTTTTTCAATTCTTGGCTATTATAATCAAACATTTTATCGACGTCAGTTTGACATTAATGTCGCGCTTCTCCTCAAAACACGTAATATGACAAGTGAAGCCGACTCACTGTTCTTATCCACCTTGCCGACATACGGTTCTCCTAAGCGAGCGCGGGTCGGCTCTCAAGCATTTATTACGTGTGAAATCAAAGCGTGCCCGGAGCTGGCATTAGGGCTGGCCAGGGCTGGCCCGGGATGGCTCCAGCCCAGGGCTGACCCGCGACGAATTATTACGTGTGAAAACAGTATTAGTACTTTGCTCCAAGCTTGAGCGTTTTTACTACCTTATGCAATACGATGGATAATTAACTTTTTTTTATTAAAAAAAATGGCGTATTTACGTCACGCTTGGAAGAAACGAAGAAGGACCTAATGGTGAAAGGAGAAAGCAACAACGTGCCGTAAATGAGCTCAGACAATAAAAACAATGCAGTCAAAGTGAGACGGTTAATAGTTTTTAAGAGACTTAACTCAATTTGAGACTTAACTCAATTTTTACGCTATTTTGTAATGAGAAGTTTGCTTTTAGAAAGATGGTCACAATGGCAGTTGAGATTTTACGCACTCCCAGCTTAAGCCACGGCGCCAGAAGGATGCAGGGCCAATTTTGCTAGATAAATCCAATAGAACATTCCTATCGATCATTTGCACGCCGCAATCGACATGAGCATGAAGCATTACAGAGTTCTTCTTTTCCCGAAATTGTTTGGGGTGGCTGAGGCCAGACTCAAATGCGGGACCATATGCTAACCACCATGCCACACTGCCCCATGGCTTAGTGTTCGGGGTCCAGGCTGGAGGTGGCAGAGCTCAGTCCAGCATAGCGTGAAAAAAATGGTATGGCCGATTTGGAAAGGGGACTCGGACTAAATCCCAGCCAATGCTATTTATAAAACGATTTTATGTGTTTGTCAGCTAAAATAAAACGAAGAGAAACGAAACTGCAGTGTAACGATAAAAAAAAAACACCCGTCGTAGCATCTGGCTGCACACTGGGCTTCACTAAAGTCCGCGGATACTACGACCGGTGTTTCTTTATGCATAGAAACGTTTTCGAGGTGTGCAAAAATGTGTTTTTTTGTAAAACACGTGTGTTTTTACAGTGTAACCATCGTCGAACTTGGAAGTTTTACAACTTAATCTATTTACAACAACAGCCCAAAAAAACAGAATTCTAAGGTACACCACAAACACAAATATATTGACAGAAACAAGATCAAATCACTAACTAGCTGCAGTGAAACATAAAACCACAGCGGCTCGTCACAAATACGAGTAGGCCAGCAGGATGAAAAGAAAAACACACACAAAAAAAAAACACCACAACACAACAACGACGTGCCTCTTTGCATAAAACCGGACTGGCCTGAAGCAAAGATTGTTTTCCTGGGGGAAAAAAAAGAATGGAAGTAAAAACAAGTTCCAGAATCGGCCATCATCGGTAACAAAATTCCGAAACTTCAACTTCAATCGAGAACATACGAAGAATGTCGTCAATTTAGGGCCTGCAGTAGCCCCGTAACGAGGGGGCGCCACCAGTGACAGCCTCGACAACGACCACTCAGCGGGAAACGGGAAGATGGAGAGCGAGAAGGTCGCGTCACCGCCATTCGTCACTCGCTACTTTAACGCTAAAGTGCCTTTAAAAAAAAGCTTTTGTGACCACGAGAAGATAAAAAGTCACACTTATTTTATTTTAAATTAATTAGCTCGATTAGCTCATTACTTGCAGTAACTCAAAATGCATAATGAAAATAAGGCATTATAAAGGTACATAAGCATTACTACGGAAAGGTTAAAGGGGGATTGCCAGCAAATGACAGGCTGCAGAATCCATAGCCATTTACCGCTAAATAGTTCTGTTTCGCCCTTTTTTAACAAGCGAAGGAACACACTAATAAATATCTTTTTACACAACAAACTAGCCACGTGCCTCCTTATTATTGAGTGTAAAGTTGGTGCGTCCACGTGCACCAGGGAGCAATCGGTAAAGTTAAGCCTAACGACATCACGAGACCTTTTTCCAGGTATCGACCGTTTTGAAACACAGATTTTGACAATGCTATCGTTAACCTTGACCGCTTGCTCCTTGGTGCACGTGGGCGCACCAACTTTACATTCAATAATTAAGGAAGTACATGGCTTGTTTGTTGTGTAAAACGAAATTGCATTACGCATTCCTTCGCTAGTTGAAATCAAGTGCTACATAGAACAATTAATTTTAGACGGCGCTAGATACTGCAGCCAGTCATCCGGTGAATAGGCACCTTTAAGTCTTGAAATAAGCACATTAGAATTAAGTTTTATTTTGGTACAACTTACAATAAAAAAAAAACCCGTTGATTCTTGCTAAAGGATCAAATAGGTTATCAACGACGTAAGTCAGCTGGTGTGCGCTTGCTCGTATTACTGCCTCCTGTGCTAAATGGCTTCCTACAGAGCAGTGACATTTGCCGCCATATTGGCACCAGATTGGCACCAGTATGGGTTTTGGAGGGCATAACTACAAGGTGCACTACATAAAAATGGAGTGAAAAACAACGGAAGAGCGGATTTCTTAGGCTTAAAATAACGTTGTTTTCTCCACAACAAAAATCGCGCGTTTTAGGTCTAAGAAATCACGCTTCACAGCATCGGCTTCAGTATGACGCCCTTCTGTTTCTCTCCGCAGTGCCCCTTGCAGCTAACCCATTAAGGATCCAGCATAGAGTTATATACAATAATACTACGTCGTGTCACTGCTCTATACAACATTAACGTGACGAACAAGATGACTTGACGAATGACGAAAGTGGCAGAATGATACCGATGAGCGCATCTAAAGGCGCGTATAGGCCACGCATCTGATTAACATTAATTCAAGTTGTAGCCTAACTTTAAACAATATCAAAATTACAGTAAGTACTCGATAACCGAAACACGGCAAAAGCAAAACATATTAGCTCCTTATGGATTCTTCGAACCCGGTTGGAAGTCTACTGGAACTATTGGAAGTCAAAAAATATTAAAGAACCGTTCCCTACGCAAAATGAATTTACCATTTAAAATATTCTCTAGAAGCAACAATTACATTCCATCCTTATAGAGTAAAAGCAAATAAGTTACATCGTCTGCGGAACTTTCATTTGGGAACCAGTCGTTATGGATAAAATAGAAGTACAAACAATGGTATCTTAGTCAAGCCAGTTCTGTGAGAGTGGATTTCTTAGGCAGGCATCGTGGCTGGGCGGTGAGAGAGCTCAGCCTGGTTGCTGGAGGTTTGAGGATCTGGCTGAACCCCTGGAAAGGGGACCTTGGCAAAGTTCCGCCAGGACTGCCAGCCAGGGTAGCTTGAGACGCTACCATACTCCTTCAGCAGCTATGGAAACTTATTCTGGACAATCTTTCGGCCCCTATGATGAGATCGGAGGTTTCCCGGTTCAAAACCCCGGGTTTGCCCCTACCGTTACCAGATATTTCTTCTCTCAAAAAAAGGCTGTTAATGTTCAAAATTGAGCCAAAGCATTAAATTGCTTCGGTTGACTTAAGGCTCAATGAAATTAATTTAAAAAAACCAAAACATGTGCTATTTGTAGGCAACTGCTGCAATTTTTAGCAAGCAATTTTCAGCAGAAAGTTTTCAGCATCTAGCACTATCTAGTTCTCTCTAGCACTTGCTCACTGTAAGCAAAGGAATTCACAAAGAAATATCTTCTAATATAAAAAAAAAACGTGCCTCCTTAATTATTGAGCAAAAATTTGCTACGTCCTGGAAGCAAGCTGTAAAGGCAAACGATATCACTGCCACTAGATGGCGCCACGGTAGAATATCAAGAATCTACCATGGCACCATCTAGTAGCAGTAATATCGTTAAAACTGTATAGCTTACGCCACTATCAGCAACGCAAATCAAAGCAAAGCTTGCTCCCAAGTGTATGAGGACTTAACAAGTTTTTACTCAATGATTAAAGAATTACTGCACATTTTCATAAAGTCAAGATATCACTCCATATCTTCGCAAATTTTCGACGATCCGTATCCCTGGAGATGGAAATTTCAAAGGCGATCGTCATCATCAAGCAGTCAACTTTGACTCGAAAACATCGTGCAACGACCGTTCGTTTTCATAGTAAGTGGTGTGACGTTTTCAAATGATTAAGGAGGCAAGTAGCTTGTGTTTGCTGTGTTAAAAAGTGTTTCTGTGCGCGTTCCTTTCGCTAGATTCCTTTACTCGATGCATATCATACATATCATACATATATCATACACCACACGAAACGACAAAAGACAACTGAATATAAAAGTGACATTGTTTTATCAATAGGGCAGTGACAACAACGTCATTTTATTATATATAATTATGCTGCAGCCCGTAAGTGGGCTAGTTGCAAGGGACACTGGAATAACATGGAGGGAGGAAAAGAAGGGCGTCTGACTTGAAGCCAATGCTGTCATAGCGGTTCTCTTAGGCCTAAAAAGAGTGATTTTTCCCGATTTGTTGCCAGTTGCTGATCGATATTTTTAGCAAGTGGAATATTTTCGTTTCGATTTACAACCTCGCAGCATAAGGGATCGGAGAAAACAACGTTCTTTTGGGGCATGAGAAACCTGTTCCGAAAGCACTGGCCTGACTAGTAGTTTTCCTCTCCATTTTAATCTAGTGCCCTTGTAGCTATCTCTCGAGATGGTAGCCTCGAAGCCAGTATATGGTGTTACTGTCGCTGCTCTATAAGGAAGGAATTATTATAGAATTAGAATAGAATTAATAAAGTTTATAGAATTAACTATTACTCTAGATATGAAAAATGTCACTCTTGCTCTGATTGGTCCAAACAAACAGAAACCGGAAAGCAACAGTGCTCAAACGGCCGGGTTCGATTCTTCAAACCAATACCAACTGAACTGAAATTGCGAGATTCACCTCCCCATAGATGCGAAAAAATACAACGCCGGTACGATTAATCCAGGCGTGCGGCACCCCCGCTTGCAACAGCGTTCCACGAGCGTGAAGCGGTGAAGCAGATGGCTACTACAAGTCAAAGCCGACTGAGGGCAGAAATCGCGTGTTTCGCCTCCAAACTCTTCACTAGTTCATGCGCGTGCCAAAAACTAGATGCCTTACTCTGGTAAAATAAGATTCTAGCGATGTTGAATCAACTGGCCAGCATCTGAGATACAAAATCAACAGTTTCTCTCCCAGATGACCTTGTGACCAGAGTTGGAATATGGAGCAATATTTACATGGACACTCTAACGTCGTGTATATATATTTATTCGATCTTGATATTGCTCTAATTCTGATTCTACAATGTTCATTCTGTTTAAAAACCAACGCCTAACACGATGCTTTTAAAATCCAACGAAAACAAAAGTCAACAGCCTCTGCACGCGCAATTTACAACCCAACCCCCGCCATCTGCAATTTTATTCGATTTTATCAGCTAAATAGAGCACAACACAAACACTTCCCGTCGAACTTTCTCCTTCTCAGCTTCTTTTTTATTTTTTATTTCTTCTAAATTGGACCCGCTCCAATTTCACCAGCTCTTCCATACAGCCGTTCGGATAACATTCAGGTCTTAGTGTTACCAATTGTTAACAAGAGCCGTTGCCAAAAGGCGGTACGGGCGAGTGTGGCTATCGTTGTGGTTGGTGTAACATAAGCCTATTATTAAATGAAAAGGCCTATTGTTAGCGGGTGATTTAGCGGTGGGGCCAAACGAGATGACGTCTCGACCCTCCTGCAGTGAGGACAGACGCTTTATTCAATGGCAGCACGTGGCTCTCAGCTAATAAAAGGATGTGGCAGATGCATTGAACGCCTTTGTTGCTTATTCACCTGGAACACTCAATAAATTCTAGTTCATAAAAGATGGCCGCTACAAGCGTTAGCCATTTAGAAAGGCAATTAATACATGGGCTATATATACATAAGGTCCAACTTGAGTACTGCCTGACAAAGGTGGTTGGTTACCTCAACATTGGCAAAGATATTCATATCATACTGACAATATCTCATGCCTCAGTATGCTACCATCTGCCCATATTCTAATAATTTCTTAAAGTGGTGCGGTTCTACCGCAGCAGGGGCAATTCACAATGAAATCCGGTGTGGGCTACTCTACAAGTAAAATCCGAGTAAATTCCTTCTTCGAATCTCTTAGAATCCCAGAAAATCTTCATGCATTCTATTGAAAAATTTTCCAAAATCTTTACGAAGTCCAGAAAAATCTCCGTAATTTTGTAATCCTACAACCAATAGGGAAGTGAATGTTGGTTGTCTGGCTAGAAAAAGTCTTGGGTTAGAGTCTGAATTGGGGCAAGTTGGAAATACGCCATCACAGAAATCCTAACATTGGAATAACGTAGTCCAGTAAGCCACCACATCTACGTTGCATTCAAGTAGTGCGACCGGGATTCAAACCTAAGTCGGCCAGCGTAAAAAATGACCATATTTTTAACGGCAGCAGGCAGTGATCTGGTAACGTCACTGGAGTTAAACCTGAGTGTGGCGTATTGTACGCCCATGTTATTTCAAGTATACGATTTTCGTAAATACACAGGACGAAAAGCCGACGGCTCATCAAGAGTTAAATGAATACAGATGCAAACCTATTTACGTTGCCTTCTGGACTTCATGTCAGACTGCCTGAGTGGGGAATCGAACCCATGATCTTTGAAACCAAGTGCCAAAGCCTACCGCAGAGCCATACTGACAACGATTTTCGCTGATGACACATTTCAGACATGTGTATTTATTTCCTAGTTTGAGCACTAAATGTCACTGCATCACATTTCCTGCACTGTCACCCATAAAAGCTTCGAATTTTGCATTCATTAAATCATCGCAAATATGGTAGACTTGTACGCTCCATAAAACCTGGAACGAACCCTTGGCAAAACTTCCCGCTGAATAATAACCAATTAGAAAAAAAAACTAACTCATTTGAAGTTTACGGTGGCTCAACTGATGAGCCAAAGTCAGAACAGCAGCAAAATGACACAAATAAGGTTTCCTGTAAGGTTTCAGAAACAGTAATGTTCCTTAAGTGTTGAGTCCACGTGAAACCTTACTTCTGTCCTATACCAATGCAACCACACACACATGGAAAAAAAAAAAAAAAACACTAAATATTATAAAGGGGGAACCAACAGACATTTAATGTGTTATTATGTCAGCTTCTAACACAAAGCAAAATAAATTAGTGCCCAATTTCAAATATTTTGACGCCTAAACAAAGAAATAATAATAATCTAAAACGGTTCTGTTTCGTGGTGCGCATAGATTACGGAGTAATAGTAATTTGGCTTAGCGGGATAGTGGGCGGAGACGTGTAGGATTGGTTGATGTTAATGACTGCCTGTCTCTCCACATCACCATCCCCCAGTTTATGGAAAAAATATTCTCGTAATTTCCAACTTACATGGCTTAACCAAAAAAAAGACAATATACTGTATAGGCTGTATATATTTTTATTGTTTCAGTGTTTGCAATGTTGAGGACAGTAGTAAGGTTTTACATGGACTTTACGCTTCAGGAACATTGCGGTATCTGAAACTTTACAGGAAAACTTATTTGTGTTCCTTTGCTGTTTTGATTTTGGTTTAGACCTTAATCATCAGAAAAGTAGCTTTTGTTTTCTAATTTGCGGTACTTTGGCATACCATGTTATTCACGGAAGTTATTTGAAAGAAATCGTCTAATTCAAACGTAACCATGCATTGCTTTCGCACCGCCTCACACTGCAACGTTGCCTGAACGACAATATTGTGTGTTTAACAATGTTGACAATGTCGAGTGTGGCATGTCAAAGATCCTAAGTTTTCCGCACAACCAACTGAAAAGGACACGGCGAAGTGCCTCTGCAAAATGAGCTATGAACCAGCTTTCTAAGAACAAATGGAGATCGTGTCTGTGGAGATCGAGTGCCCCACCAAGCCAAAAATGAAAATCACGATTCTAATTCAAGTCCAAATCTCCGATGTGACAAATTGGGTATTAATAAACGTGGGCACACACGTTGGCCAAACCCAGCAAAGCTTAGCCTGCTATAACCAAAAGTGAGAGGAAAATATTGAAAATGGTGGCGATATTAGCAATGAAATAGGAAGACCTAGGTCAAACCTAATAATCGAGTCTTGAAACTAGCCAAGCATCCCAAAGTATGAATCGGCTGACAGAAATCGCTCTACATTGTTTGGATTGATATGATTATAGAGGCAGATGACCCAGTAGGAGTCAAATCAAATCATCAATCAATCACACGCGATTGAGCCATGCACAACAAAGGCATCTTTGATTTGGAAAATTGGCGATTGTTATTGTTAGCTTACAATGACCCTGTTTACTGCATCCCGCGGACGCTTTGAATAAGTTTCCGGGCAAATTTTTTTTTTAAACTTCAATAGGACTAAATAAACAAACACCCGTCGTAGCATCCGGGGACAGCAATGAACACCAGGGCGGGACCATTTAAACCAAAACAAAAAAGTAACATGTCGTGCGGCCGGGAGTTGATTCCCTGGTCATCAGGGATTCCCGGCACTTGATGACGCATGAATAATTTTTTTCCGTTTAGATTGCTGCACACTGGTGTTTACTAAAGTCCATGCTATGACGACAGTCAATTTATCTTCATAAATATCAAGATTAACATACATCATGATATGTATACCGTCCATACAGGGTGAGCCAAAAGACTTTGTCAATCTCTACACTACAGTTAAATTTCTCTTCAGTAGGCCTACCATCCATTTTGTTGCTTCAATTCTTCAAGAATTGAAAGAATCTGGAGAAGTAATATTTTTTTGGGCAAATTTAATTGAGGCAACTATTTATAATAACAACATTTGTATTCAGTGGTATTTTCACTTTTAATACTCCTTTTTTGTTATCCCATTTGAGTTTTAAAGTTACGATTAACCATTAATTAAAATCAAATATCATTTTTCTTCAGGCCTGTGACTATTTAACTTTTTTTTTACTTGTTTATTTGTCAATCTCTGACTCAAGTAGGTCAATGGATGAACACCTAGTGACTACTGTAGGCTACTCATTACCTTTTTTCCTTAATGCCACATTTAAATGAAGGTCACCGGGAGGGAAAATCTTATATGTCGTAATCACCATACATGGCAATTCGAGGAATGATGCCAGTTTAAATTCTTTTACGCATTTTTTTTTACACTGGATTATTTGCAATTGCTAACTAAATATGAGCGGACGAGTGGTTTCAACCAGCTCACGATCTTAGATGAAACTTGTAAACTTGTAGGTAAAAAAAAATAAATTGATGTAACCATACGCCTACTTCACGTTACTTAAGAAAACTAAAAGAAAGCATCGTAAAATGTAGTTAGCATTAACTTCCATGTCGTCTTAGTCTAGCCAATGTCTCAAGAAGACACGCAAAGGATATTCTTTAAAAAAAAAATATATATATATATATATATATATATATATATATATATATATTTATATATATATCCAAAAGTCCGGAGGTCGGCAGTGTATGTTTAAGATTGTCACCGCACGCTTTTGTGTATAGGCTACAGTATTGAACCAACTTGGGCTCCGTATGCTGGGTGTACTGAGTACTGCAGTGAAGCTATCACCCACACGTCCGTATCTCTTGCAGTTTTGAAGCTATTTTCAATCGGCGTTTTTTTTTTGGGGAAGGGGGGGTTGTTATCGTCTTGTTATCGCCACAACCTTCCAATTCACACACTACTCTACGATTCTTCGTCGTGGTCATTGTGGCTGAGCGGTGAGAGAGCTCAGCCTGGTTGCAGGAGGTTTGTGGATCTGGTCGAACCCCTGGAAAGGGGACCTTGGCAAAATCCCCGCCAGGACTGCCGGCCAGGATAGCGTGAGAGGCCACCATGCTCCTTCAGTGGCCATGGGAACTGTTCTGGCCAATCTTTAGGCCCCAACGATGAACGGAGGTTTCCCGGTTCAAATCCCCAGGTTGGCACCTCCCTTTACTGGATATTTCTTCTTCTCAAAAAAAAAAGTCTGGTAAGGTTCAAAATTGAACCGCTTCAGCAAACCAAGCATTAAATTGCTTTGGCCGACTTTTAAGGCTCAAAGCAAATAATTTTATTAAAAATAAAAAATAAAAAATAAAAAACTTTATAGAAATTGGTATTGCTATATAGAAATTGGTATTGCTATGACCTTGAAAAAGACCATCAAAGTCGTTAAAATACATTTATGATCAATTTATTTGTTCCTGATATGTAGCTATTAATGTCGGTCTGTTTAAAAAAGTGGGAAGTTACCGTTAATGTGTTGCAACATGACCACGTCCTACCTTCAAGGAAAACACACGAGAAACAAACGTACACCAGGAAAGGTGTGAAAAAGATTCCCTCAATTTCCTGAAAACACATTCAGTAGCGTTCTTGCTTGGATATTCAGATTATGGCATACACAGTGATGGCGGCACGTTACAACATATATATATATACGTATATGTATACGTCATATACGATTCAGGATAAATGTTATATGTTCTTATTAAATTACAAAGGTGTGCAGCACAGCTGTGGTGCATCGTTTCCTTGATTTCAATAGCTGTACAACTTTCGAAAGTTGTGCAATAAAATTTACACCATAGCCTAACCTACATCGTGTGCTATTAAGTTGTGGTTACCTAGGTTACGGAATTAGCTGTAAATATCAGTATTAAACGCAGAAACACAGCGCAATCAACATTGTGAACTGCTAAGAATGACAAGTGAGCAGCAATTACGACGGAAAAAAATCACCTGCAGCTGCCTTTAATTCAAACGCAAGGGAGCAGATCAAGAATTTTTTTTCCACTACAACGATTGACGGATGTGATCGGTAGGCTAAGGATATGAATAGGGATGGCACGATACAACAATTTTATAACCCGATAATATTTTTAAAATTATCGCGATAATTGATAATATCACGATAAAACAAATTTTGAGACTCAAAATTTTAAATTTGTTAATAAAAAAAACCTTGGCTGAAGCTTACAGTGCAACATTCACGAATGTGTGATTGTGTATTGCGTGGCACTCGCCATTTGGCCATGAAAATGCACTTGTCATTCTCCATTGCTTCCTCACCATGCTGAAACAATTTAGCAGTTGTGAAAATGAAGCCCGAATAGGGTTTATTTCGTTGTAACGGGAAACCACATTGATGAGATTGAAAAACTGGCAGCCATGTTCAGAATTTGAAAGGACACTCACCATTCTCGTGCATTCTGTGCAAATAGCGTTTGCAACATTTACGTACATTAGAATGAATTTCGCAAAACCATTCCTCACGAGAGGAATGGTCCTAGTCACATCACATCTTATCCCTTCACATTTAATACATGATCCTGGTCAGACAACCTATCCCTACAGGTTTAAATAATTCTAGTAAGATCACGTCTTAACCCTTCACCTTTAAATGAACCTGGTCAGATTACATCTTATCCCTAAAATGAATGATCCTGGTCAGATCACATCTTATGCCTTCGCGTCTAAATGATCCATTTCCCGTTCTTCTTTACTCGCAAACACAGGACAGAGAGGGCTTAGCGCTTTTAAAACGCGCCTTAAAAATTGCTTCAAGACCACCGCTTTCTCAAGGCAATGGCCTACCTTAGCCAAACCAACCCACAGCTGAACTAAATGCAACTATAAAACTTCTTACCATATCAACACCGCACGAAAGAAGAAAGTTTACTGCGCAATTTTATGAGATGGACAGCAGTAGGGAAAAAAGTGGACTAACACTTCAAGGCAAAATTTGTGTTGTTAAAAAAAAAAGATACTATTTTTTTTTTCATTCTTCTTCGTGTCTACCATAGGAGGCATTTCACGGAGAATTCTTTTAAGGTTAATTTGTTATTGCCATGATAAGAATCTATAAGTTGCATAATAAAATATTGAAAAAGTGAGTCTTCACCAAGGTCAATAGAGGATTAACACACATGGTCTCCACCGCACATCATACATGCATGGCAATAATTAGTCGGGATATGTTGATGTGGCAGGCTGCTGTTGCACAACATATTAACACTGAAAACCTGCCACTTTTAGAGAATATACCGATTGAACTGTAAGGATGTCAAAAATCCCGAAATGTTGTTGAGTCTGCAAGTAGTTTCCTTTAGTGCATGAATTGTCTGACGCCACTCGCCAATAACCATCGACAATGGCCCGCTATTGTTTAAGATTCATAAGATCCGTGTTTAAGATGGGATCCGTGTAGTGATGGAATCCGCGCAACTAAGCATCCAGCCAATAACAAGTGACACACGAGAACAACATCATCACAGCAAGTATAGCTAAGAGGAAAACAAACTACAATTAAGGACAAGTGGGATAAGCTAATAGGTTTATAAGGATGCACCGAATACAAAATTTGCCGAATACCGAATATACAACCGAATACTTAAGTTACCGAATATATAACCGAATACTCAACTTGCCGAATGCCGAATATAAAACCGAATACTTAAGTTACCGAATATATAACCGAATACTCAACTTGCCGAATACCGAATATACAACCGAATAGTTAAACTGTCAAATACCGAATACCTAATTATTCGGTTCTGTGCCGAATAGGCCGAATACCGAATTATTCGGCCGAATACTTTTGACCGAATACCTGTAATTTAAACATATTTGATCATTTTTTCCTTCTTTTACAAATGTCAGAAGACAATTCCTCACAGACCAAAAACTAAATGCTTAGCTAAACGTTCTTACATTCACACACAATTACATAAATTTATACTAAAAAATGTTCAGCCGAATACCAACACACTTTAACACTATTCGGCCGAATACCGAATATTACTATTCGGCAAAAACCAGTATTCGACCGAATATCACCATTCGGCCAAAAGCAGTATTCGGCCGAATACCGAATACTTGAATTTTTGGCCGAATACCGAATAATTACCGAATATTCGGTGCATCCCTAAATAGGTTCCTTCCAATAAGGAAGAAAAAAAAACATACCACAGAACGATGAAACAGCCAAGAATGCTAAGGACAGCTAAGCCAAGGATACAACTACTATGAACTGTTATGAACGGCTAGCTGGCCTAAGCAGCAAAAATGACAAAATTCACGCATCATCACGAGTCTGGGCTGGTCTTTGGATCCAGGTTCACTTCCCGGACTCCTGACTCTTTTCGTCATTGTGGCACTTCGCTTGTCATCCATAGTAGCTCACAGCGGTGGACAATTGCATCTACATAATGTTTTATACAACAATAGTTAGCAGGTTGGCGAACGATTTCAGTGTTGGAGTCCAACGCGTACATTTTTACGTCCCAAGTCTGTGGCGGGGTTAGGTTTTAAGGGGTGACCCAGTCAGTGGGTGGGACACAGAACCTTCCCCGTGTAGACCTGTTGCGGGCTGAAATTGGATGTGCTCAATAAAATTGCATTAGGATAAGTGACGTAATTCAGAAATAAAGCTAAGTGAGAGAAACACTCCATGCCGTACACGAACAATTGTGATAAAAGCTCCATGCTTCGCACAAGCCATGGAGCTTTATCTCAGTAGGCTCTGTTTACAGACTCTCACTTGTATGCACATAGTTCGAATGGCTACATGTTCCAACTAAATTTGATGCAAGATGCGCATAAAGCAGTCCTCGGAGAAACCTTCACCAATGTTGGTCGCGACTTTCGAAATGGCGAGAGATATTCGGCAGTTGGTTGGCAACTTCGTTTTGAGTGGTAAGCCTATTCACTAAATAACAACTGTGTACTACTAACAAACAATATCCAAAACTAAAATTATATCTCAGGAACCGCATTAGCAAGAAGGCTGCCACGAAATGATATAAGAATGTTTCGATTTTTTTTCGAACTTCGAAAGGTACAGTAGAGTTGGGGGGGGGGGGGAGGATATTTTTCGTGTAGTAGGAGCCCCTTCTTTTTGTCGAGTTTGGATCCATGGCTACTTCATTAAATCGTCTCACACATAATTACTGAATTAGTAAAATGTATAATATTTCCAGTATCCTGACACATTCCACTAAGGTTATGTGTTAATAATTATCGTACCTTCACCTACAACAAGTAAAAGAAACAGCCAAATTTCATTTCAGCTCTTAAACTGGTTTTAGTGCAAGCATTTTCACCAACTTTAATTTTTTGGCTAGCGGGCTCAGTACTGTACCGTAGGGAGTTTTTTTTTTGTTCTAATGCTTACCAGTATGCTCTCAATACTCACTACGGCCAGGTACAAAACCTGTGGTTTTCGGTGTTAGCCTACATCACCAATTTTGTAGTGGCCTGTTTGTACATCTAATATTGTTCCTACAAAAAGCCCGTAGCACAAGCTGCGCGACGATAAGTCCTGGTCAGTAGAAGTCCGCTGTGGACAAATTTTGGCCAAATATCTGCCCTTTTGTCAAATTTTGACATTCCAGTGCATCACTTTAATCGTTTCAACGAGACCTTTCCATTGGTGGATTTGCCAGATCAATAGGATAAAACACTGAAAATCTATTCGATAAAAACCTATAGACATGTGGGTAAAAAAACAGATTAGCTGCAGACAATGTTTTCTGACAGTTGGTGTCGCAGACAGTTGCAGCATGAAGACTTAGATAATAATTCCTTTTTATTAAGTGTGCTTAATTTTTTGAATTTCAATAAATTTCAGGACATTGTATGAAAAATAAGGACGTTTCAGGACAAATTTTCAAAAATCAGAAATATCAGGACAACTTCTACCGCTGCAACTGTGAATCAGGGCAGTGTTGATGTGATAATTTTTTAACCTATCTACTCTCGACAGCAACACCAGTAACAGTCAACATTTCATATGGCTTCCATGTTTACTCCGTATTCGGAACCACCCATTGTTGCATGGACGAGTATTCGCTTTTACGAATGACATGCCTTACAGTAAACAAATGACTGAACAAAATTAACTTGCCGCATACTATGGCGAATTAAAGAGAATTGACACATTCCTAAAAAAAAACAACCATCGGTTCTTGTCTCGTTTTGAACTCGCCTTCACGTACAGTAACAACGCTTCCTCTAACTATAGTTAGGCGTAGGCTATTTTAACAACGGCATGTGACAGTAGTTGTCAAACCGCGTGTCACACTAGCGTGTTTCTCAACATACTACGTGAATCATTTACCGCGAAGCCATTTCCGGCTAATAATTTAGTCGGCTATATTTTATAAGCACACGAGACGGTTAACTGTTTAACATTACTCCGGCGTACACGGTTACCGATCAATAACAATTTGTAGGCTATGCTACGGACCGGG
>JAHWFP010257997.1:0-13937 GCA_023313725.1 Lithobius niger | reverse complement strand
TGGGCGGGGAGAGAGAGAGGGAGGGATCTGGCCAAGACGGTCAAGGCAAAAACCTTGGAGTGCGAGATCGTTCTAAGATTATTTACCGGGATATCCAGGAGGAACAGGCGAAGGGGATGCAGGCATCAAAATCACGAACTTAAAATCCCAACCAGACGTGTGTGTTATGTTGGCGTTCTCGAACGGTGTAAACTGAGGCGACGGTACCTTCCGGATTGCGCGTTGTACGTTAAATGGCACACAGACCTAGTTGCAGTCGGCCAACAACCGATTGTTCAGCTCCAGGGCATTTTTGATCTTGGTTGGTCCACCCCTGCTGCCAGTCGCAGCGTGTGTGACCCCTCCAGGCTACGTTTGGCGTAGCCTACTACGTTGAGCCCTGTGATCACTAGCTTCACCGACCAGGAATCGTACGCACATAGCGCTTCCTCGGGTTACAAGCGCCAACCCTTGCGCTCTTGGCGCCATCGCGTGGATGAAAATGAAATGAAAAATGACGCCGGGAATTAAAAAAAAAAATTCTCAGTCAAAACCCGAAACCCTGCTGGTCAAAAATTTACGGTGAATTTGATTTGAACGAACGTGTTTTTGTTTAGCACCTTGAGTCCAGGTCCTTGACCAATTCGAAGCGTAGTAAAAGACAAAATAAACTAAAACGCTCCAGTGCGCTGTTTTCAGTGTTATTTTTTTCCTTCGTAAAATATTAAAAATTGCATTTATTTCCCAAAAAAGAAGGAATTTTGAATTATGAAATAATAATAATAATAATAATAATAATACTGTAATAATAATAATAATAATAATAAGAATTATAATAAGCCCATAGGCTATATAAACAATCACAAGTCACAACCGCAAATCCTGTAATGCCGTACGGGCGATTGGATTTTGGTAATTAAAGTTAAAGTTAAAGCAACACGATTGTTACGACGGATAGGGTGTTTGTTTATATTTTCTCACTGCAGTTTCATTTCTCTTCATGAAAAATCTGGTCACTGGGTTACTTTTAAAATTTAAAAATGCCCGAGAAGCCAAGAACATTTTTTTTTCTCCACATTTTAATTTTGAGCTCTGTAGTGGCTTCTTTTTACAGGTGGGCCAACTCGTAAATGACTTCACCCCCAAAAATGTCGCTCCCTTCCCCCTACCCACCACCTCTTTCGAACGGGCAAGAACTAATCTATAAATAAAAAATTACCAATTTTAATTTAATTGGTACGGTACACGTAATGCAGAACATTTTCGTTTCTTATTCATTGCAGTAGAAACCACAACTTCGTGTGTGAGGGGAGGATCGGAGTGACGGAGTGATGGAGCGGAGTGATGGAAAAGTCTAGGAAACGTAGCTGGGCATAGAATATCAGCTCAACTTTGCGTTGAATACAGTTTATCTGCCAACACAGACGCAATTCTCTGGCAGTCCGAATGACAGACCTCTGAAACTTAGGAAAATATCGATTGCATGTTCCGGACATATTTATTCGGGGGGGGGGGGGGATGCTCGTATTTCCGTGACAACAAAATCGTCATGAAGTTTTAGGTGGGGAATGTATTTTATTAGCCATTGTAGGGGTAATAATAATAAATAAAAAAAAAATTATTACTGTTTGATATAGGACAATCTTGATAAGGTCTCACTCCGGTCCAAAAAGTGGCTTCTCAAGCTTTACGGGCCTAAATGCAAATCACTACACTTTGGAGCTAATAACACCTGCCACACCTACTTCATTCACCAACAATCAATTATGACTCAAATGAGGAAAAAGACCTTGGTGTCATTGTAACAAATGACCTGCAGCCATCTAGACAATGCTCTTCGGTGGTGCGAAAATGCCGAGGAAAATGCCAAATTGAACTGTGGTTTAAGTTTAAGTGGTTTAAGTGTTTAATTGCCCCACCCGGAGGTTCCATGGCAATATCAAAAAGAAAAACAACATTGATCAAACGCCAGAATTTACACATGCAACACGCACGTAATTTGCTTCCTCCCTCTCACCATATCAGCACTAAACGCCGCCTCACTAACACAACACGCAACATGGTCCGGAAGCGCATTCCACTCTCGAACAGAGCGTGGAACTGGGCAGAATCAAAAGAAGTTTTACTTACCCTAGTCCGAAATCCCTCCGGAGACTCTACTTGACTTACGTCCGACCCTACATGGACTACTGCAAGCGTTACATGGTCACCATACCTTGTTGAGGATCAGTCCCGACTGTAAAGGGGACTGAACTATGTCCCCAACTCCGTGACCTACCCTACGATAAACGCGTCGCCTACTTGAACCTGCCAACTATTAAGCAGTGCCACCAGTTTACAGACCTCGTGGAGTTGCACAAGATTGTGCATGGCCTATATGGCAAGGATGTTAAAGGGCTTTTAACTTCTCTGGAATGAGCAAAACCCGTGGACATACACTGAAACTGTTAAAAAAGAGGGCCCACTACAACACTGTGAAGTATTCGTTTCTGTATAGGACTGTGGATTACTGGAACAGACTACCCCAAAGTGTTGTCGCAGCACGCAGTGTGAGATCTTAATTCAAGCGCCTACTGAGAGACTTCCCATGCCTAGGCACAAGCCCTCTGGCGTATCAGCCTGACATTCATATATCTATCTATCTACTGGGCGTAAAGCGCGAAAATTCGGAAACTAGAATTATTGGAGCGGAAAGAGACAATTCTTCCCATGCCTAGGCACAAGCCCTTTGGCTTATCAGCCTAGCGTTCATCTATCTATCTATCTATCTAACATATTTTTTATTATTAATTTGATGTTGCATTTAGTCGTCAAATAATAATAAAATATGTTACAAACAGTACAAATAAAATGAAAGCATCTTGGACGAAAGATAGCATACACAATTTACTGTAACATAGTCTATACAAAATCAGCACAGTGTACCATTATTTAAAGTTAAACCTTGATAGATCAGTGGCTATCAATTAAATTTGATGATGTCTGCTTCTGAAGTACAAAATTTGAAAGACATTTCAAACGAAGGCATCATAGGCAATGCAAAAAAAAACTTGCTTAAAATATAGGGCAGGATTAGCTTAACATTATTTGTGTACGGCCCCAAATAGTATTGTTTACGAGAAACAATAGCAGTAATTATTCGGAAGCACCCAACAATGTCTTCCCAACAATGATAGTGCATAAAACAAACACTCGCTGTTTGTTATCTTCTCCCAGCACAGCAATTTCAATTCCTTCATTAATCGTACACTTCCTACAAACGCCTCACGGGAAACCAAAAGCCCGAAATTAAAGAATTCTCAGCTTTTTTTTTATCGAAAGTTGCCTGGTCTGTGTGGCACCGATTTTTTTTTTTGTTTTAGCATATCCTGAAGATGCTTAGTTTAATCAAGAATTTCTTGGTTTAATCATGGTTTAATCTATCGACATCATTCAGGGAAAGTGGCTTGTTTCCCCGCTGACTTATCCATGCCTGTCACCTGACCAAGCAGATAATTTGGCTGAACACAATAATGGTTGGTACCTACAAGCAGTGATGCCTGTTTAATTAATTAACGGAAGCTAATGCTCATGACGGAAGTGGTTAAGTTGAAACTGTTTTCCGTAAGTTCTTCCTACGTAATTTGGGACGCAGAATGGGAAGGAAAAGGTGAGTTGGCAATGACGTCAGAAGAGAGGAGGGGAAAGGGGAGGCAGGCGCCCCGGGAGCATACTTTTAGGGTACCAAACACTGCGTTAGTAACGTGCAGGAAAGCTATAGAATTGTGTCCTAAAAAGTAATTCAGCATCAACAAACTAAAGAAAACAAAATAGAGAAGCCTACAAAGTGAGCCTGCAAGCGACGGTTACCAGCAATCCCCGTTTTACAGCACTATGTATGACTCCGATTGAATTAGATATTTTGGAAAGTGTATTTTCGATTAAAGGGTGGGATATACCTCCTAGCGCCATTTTTCTCGATCCACCACATCAAGTATGCCCCAAAGATATGTTTACTTACCGTTAGTCTTTCCCTTGCTAAAAAACCTTTTTAAAATGTGGCGTCTAGGAGATTTTCTGTTAAATATTGTTAACTATATTTAAGAACGACTCGTAACTGTATGATGCATAATGCATTGCGCACGTACAATAATCATGACGTTTCATCTTTGTGTGTACATCTACTAATTTTCTAATAATTACCATGAGATCTAAAATCTAATAGACTAATGCGGTAAAAATTAAAATTAATTATTCCAATAGATCGCCGAAGCAAAATTATAAGATACTAGCCTAGAAAATTATAAATTGTGATTTTAAAATACGAGAGTCATTCCGGTTTGTGACGACACAATCGTTGACTTGATTCTGTCTCGTGTACTATTCCCAAAGCCAACCGAGACAGCAGCTATGCGAGGAACACAGCTACCACCTCAGCCGACCTTGGCACTGTAATTGCTCGGATGACGATCTGCGCGTAGCTGTAATTTGGCACGCGGAATGTTATAAGGCAGGCCAGATGTCCCTTTAATTCAATTAAAAGGACATAAATCCTTCCGGTGTATTGTGCGACCCGATGAGATTGCAGTTGGCAACATTTACACAGGTTAGAGTTAATGTCGCCAAATCACCTCGCACGCAAGAAAAAAACAAGAAAATGCCTGTGTTGGCAACATGTACATACGTTTCAACAAGTTTCAACTAATGTCGCAAAATTGAGTCACGCAGGAAAGCCAACAGGGATTTATGTTCCGTTAAGTATTACGATGCACGTAATGCATTTTCATAGGGCAGAAAAAAGGGTCCCGTGTGCAGTTTAATGAAGCAAACAAATAAGTTGGATAATCTTGTTCTACACCATGCTAGTTTCCCTTAGCACCATGGTGTCTCCCCCGTAGGCAACCGGAAGTTGAGACATGATGTCATCAAAATGGCCACAGACATTGATTAAATAAACACTTATAACTCCGCAACCACTTGGCCGATATACTTTTTCTATGGCTCGTTTTAAAGCTATGAAGAAACACTGCCGGTAAAGCCCTACGACTCAATGCCAAAAATGCAAAGGGTTTCACGGTATGGGCTCGCAAACATAAAAATGCCTTAATTTTTCACTTAGTTTTTACGCTTAGTTGGAAATAACAGCCAAACAGACTGGCGCAATGCCTTCATAGGAGTTAGCTTATGGTAAATTCTGTTAGCTTTAAGATAAGCTACAGAAATTGAAAATCGGTTGAACGGTTCACGAAATATCAACGCTAAGGCGATTTCACTATAGATGCTAAGATTCTGATGCTGATGCAGCTAGTGGCAGTAATGATAACTGCCGTAGTTTGTCGTTAGGCGGCGCGTAATAAGCGGTGCTTTCGTGAACGAAACGAACTGTAATTTGAACTTAAATTCCAGGGAACAAGAATTGTGACATGCCAACATCCATGCACATTACATACAAACCATAGACAACTTGTGGTAAATAGAAGTAAAACGCACAGGGCGACAATTCAGATAAACTGCTGTACATTAGCTTCTAATTACAATAAATTATAGATTTGAATTACCCTTATTGAAAAATATACGTCTTCGTCTTTCATCTAAGCCTAATTACATCTACTTATCTTAATTAGAACGGCCACTAGCAGTTTTAAAGATCATGATCGTGGTAATAATAATAATAATAAGTTTGTTGCAAACGTAACCAGTGCCGGAGCAAGAGGGGGGCGAAGGGGGCGGCCGCCCCGGGCGCCGAGAGGGGGAGGGGCGCCGAAAATGCTGTCCCCCTCCTCCAAAAAACAAAATTAAAAAAAAAGTTGAACTTTAATAATGCTCTTTTGTCGAAGTCTAGCCTAAATACAATTTATCTTGAAAACCTAATTTGTAAGTTACTGCAGTAGTTACTGCCCTCTGACTGACCAGAAGCTAACAAGAACATGAATTTGGGAACAAATACTTAATTTTCATCTCGGTATTTGGGACTTTTTCACAATAAAAACGTTAAAACCACAAAAAAAGTGTAGCTGCCACAAATTGTGGACTTCACACAGCCGCCACGTTGGAAAATCATCCAATATGACTGTTGTATGAAGTCCTCAATTAATGGCAGCTTCTATCTATTTTAATGTTTTAACATATTTATTGTGAATAACTCCCAAACACTAGGCCGAAAATTAAGAATTTGTTGCCAAATTCAAGTTTTTGTGTGTTTTCACTGTGTTGGCATTATGTCTCTGGCACCTTGATTGGTTAATTTTTGGGTAGATTTAGGAAGAGGCGTGTGGGAGGGGAAAGTTGCAATCGGCTGTATAATAGCGATAGAGCAAGGCACTCAATGACTACTGGCCCCGGGCGCTCAAACGCCTTGCTCCGGTACTGAACGTAACCGCAAAATTACAAAAGTTTAAGAGTTTAAAAGTTTAAAACGAAGACAATGGCCTGGCTGTAGAGGAAGGGTTAATTGTAGGTTGGGGTCACGAATGCCTTACCACCAAGGTTAGACATACCAGGGACACAGTGGTCCCCGATGACATCGCCAAACATGAGGGACGAGTGAGGGGAAAAGCCGGGTATCATTGTCAATGTTTATAAAATATTTTAAAAAATAGAATAAAATAAAATACGTGCATCGCAGTTTAAAGCTTGGCCTAAACAAATTGTCAATCTTAATCAAGATAAAATCAAATAAAATTATAATAAAAAAGCTATGGTCACCAGGAAAGACATGACCTGGAACAAAGCGGGCATTACACCAGTCCAACAATCACCACCCAACTAGCAGGCGACAACATAATTGGGTCTTTTCACAAATTTGGCAAAGTTAAACTCGTCAAGATGATGTCTGAAGCTGTTGACGGAAGCAGCCGTAACGATCCACTCAGATAAAGAACACACAATGCTACAACGTAGATAAACAGCCATATGTCAGCTCATAATTAAAATAAATAGTTTTGATTATCCTTGTTGGAAAATATACATTTTATCTTTCATCTAAGCCTAATCAAATACATTTATGTTAATTAGAACGGCTATTCAGCAGTTTAAAGATGGATCTTGTCGTAAAACGATGCAAAAAGGCTAAAGCACAGAACTACAATATGTAGATCAACTGTCGTAGCTTAGCTCCTAATAAAAATAAATCGTTTTAATTACCTTGTTGGAAAACATACATCTTCACCTTTCAGTTGATATTAATTAGAAATACCCATTTGCAGTTGTTCACAGTCAGAAATTGTAATACGCATTATGCGCTGTTATATGTATATCATACATAAATTGCCTAATAGAATTTAAATGACGAATTTGGGTCAGAGGGGCTACATTTACGTAAAATATAAATCGAAACATTTCTGAAGGAAATTTTGCTCTAAACATAGTTTGTAACCGGTTTATTTCAAACGGTTTAGCGCTACAAGCAAAACATTTTTGGATGCGATCTTGAATTCGGGGTTTACAGTAATTCGACTTGGCACCAGGTAGATTAGGATTCAGCAAGTTCAAGTTAGGTTAAAACCACCAGGTACCCAAATGTCTCAGCATTTGCCGTTCAAAGATATTGTTTGGGTTTTATCTTCTAAAAGGGAATCCAATAGTACTCACTCAAAATTTTACTTCGCGAACCATTCAACCGATTTTCAATTTGTATAGCTTTTTTTTTTTAAAGATAACTGAATTTGACGTGATCTTGTTTCTATGAAACTATTGCAACAAAATCATAGTTTAGTCGTTATTTCTGATTAAGTGTCAAAACGCGTGTTAAAAAATCTGTATTTTAATGTTGGCGAGCCCTCGCCGTGTAACCCTCTGCATTTTCGGCACTGAAGCGTGGGACTTTATAGATAGTGGGTCTTAATAAGTTTAAAATGAACCGTAAAAAAGTAAATCAGTTAAGCGGTTGCAGAGATATGTGGTTATTTCATACATGTCGGGTGGCCATATTGATGACGTTGTACCACATCATGACGTCATGGGGATGACATTGACATCATGGTGCAAATGGAATCTAGTATGGTGTAGGTCAAGAAGCCGTTTCATGTTTGTGTGGCTGAACCAGCTCAATTTTGAACATTACCAGACTTTTTGAGGCGATGAAATACCTGGTAAAGGGAGGGGCAAGCCCGGGAATTTGAACCGGGGAACCTCCAATCATCGTCGGTGCCGAAAGATTGTCCAGAATTGGCCACAATAAGTTACCATAGCTGCTGAAGGATCATTGTAGCCTCTAACATTACTCAGGCTGGCAGTCCTAACTGGGGCCTTTGCCAAGATCTCCTTTCCAGGGGTTCGACCAGACTTCCAGGAACTAGTCTGAGCTCTCTCACCACTCAACCACGATAATCACTAAAAAGCTTTGCTTCTTTCCATAATCTAGGCTGTATTTTATTGTCATTTCTGCTTTCAAAGTCCATTCTTTCCATCATCTAGGCATATTCTATTGTTATTTCTGGTTTCAAATTCCATGCTTTCCATCATCTAGGAATATTCTATTGTCATTACTGGTTTCAAAGCCCATGCTTCCAACAAATCTAGGCTATATTCTATTGTCATTTCTGGTTTCAAAGTCCATTTGTTCCAACAAGTTTTATATTCCAAGCAATGTCTTCTTCCTTAGTCGATCGTCATAGACTTTTTCCCTATCTGGAGTGGTGGGATGGGGTTTACGAAAGAGGATTGAATGCACAAGTAGAGGGAAGGAAGAGAACAAGAAGAGAGAATTTGTGCCTGAACACACCTGAAACAAGACATTTATTTTTATCTGGGAGTAGGGTGGCATCGAAGTACGAAAAAATGTAATGGCGTAAGGCAGTGGCGATGCTATAATAAACCTACCAGGGGTGCAAAGCCGGGTACAATTCTGACTTTGGTGGGCAGCTTCACTGGCAGTTAAATCCAATAAAACGTGAAAGACGTTCATCATAGATAGCTTCCCTTTGCAACCCTTGTCATTCGTCTTTTCACCAACTGTTATTAAGCTTAATAATGCGATTGTAACTTATGCTTAAACAATGTAAATCACCTTGTATTTGTATTTTTCACTTTCAAGGTTTTCCCTTTATGTATATATTGGTGAGATAGATCCTCTTCTTCCAACGGCATAGGCTACAGAAACGCATGTGTGTTAGGCCTAATTGCACTAATTCACAGGAAGATTAATTGTTAACCTTGACAATTTCGTTTAATGTCCAAGCTTGTTTCATCAATTGGGTAGAAATAAATGCCTTAAAATTTCTACGGGGGCAACTAGGGCAGCACCGGAAAATGTTAGGGGAATTTGCCAACCTTGCCCCACTGTAGCATCGCCACTGGTCAAAGGATGCCTGTGCCATGGCACAGTGGCACTGTGGCCAGTCCGTGCCTGATCATACCGTTGTATGGTTATTGTTGTTACGTGAGTGAACATCGATACAATGACTATACATTTCCCTGCAAGATTTTCTGCCTAAAAAGGCCACCAAGTCGCCAGTGATAAACTGTTCAACCGATCATGGGTGGCAACCTCCAAAAAGAAATTAAGGGTGGCTTTCGACAAATATTTGTAACTGCCTCCTCTTCCCCTCACCCACGCGCAAACAATCACCTGTTGTTCTTAGACTGCAAGCCTATGGCGTTGGATTGGTAATTTGGTATTAAAAATAAACTAACGAATCGTTGCACTCAGTTCCTTGGTTCGTCTGTAATTATTTTATTGGGACTTAAAGGCGGGTTGTCACCAAACTAAAGTATGCAGCATCTAACACTATCCAGTTTCCTCTGTCGCTTGCTCGCAACACGCAAAGGAATGCACAAAGAAATATCTTTTAGCACAACAAACAAGCCAGGTGTCTCCTTAATTATTGAGTAAAAATGTGGTATGTCGTCGTGCACCTGGAAGCAATCCGTAAAGGTTAACGATATTACTGCTACTAGATGGCATCACGGCAGATTCTTTATATTCTACTGTAGTGCTATCTAGTGGTAGTAATGTCGTTTTAACATTTACAGATTGCTTCCAGCCGAACCAAATTTTTACTCAACAATTAAGGAGGCACATGGCTTGTTTGCGTGTTGTGCATTTCTTTGCTTGCTGCGAGCAAGCGCAAAAGAGAACTATAGTAGACAACTATTACAAACAGCGCTAGATGGCGCTAAATGCTGCAAAGTTTAGTTTGGTGACAACCCGCCTTTAATTCTGAAAATTATTGACATACGTATTCTGATGAACAAGAAAACTTTATTCAGAAAGAAGTCATGGTAGCAGGACTTGAAAACTTATTCGACATGATTGTATATGTATTCATCATAGCAGCACCAGAGGCAAAAATACATCCCAAACGAAATAACAAAACAACAGGAATGGTAAAAACTTGAATGTAGGCCCATACAACATTTCCGTAAATCTCCGAATGCATAGCGCTAAATTCATTGACGTGATTCTCTGTTGCATTCATCATGTATAAGGAAATATTAAATATAATCAAAGTGGACAATCCGAAATACCCTGGGGCATTCTGCACCTGCTCTGGAGATACAACGTGGCGCCGATTTATTCGTAATAAGAATAAATACTGCAAGCAACTCGTCAGTATGGACAGTATGTTATTCGTTGCACTCACAATGTATTTGGGGGACAAAAATGACATATGTAAGCAGCCAATGAGATAAAACAGATTGTACAAAAGTACTCCAATTAACGAAAATGTTAATATTTCTGCGGCTATGCACACGTCTTTGAGGATGTCTGTACCTAAATGTCTTACTCGAACCGAAACAATAACAATTATTATAAAAATGACTACATGCAGGAATATTTCGTAACCTCGAAAAACGTAAAAATTTATAGTGCTGTGCTTGTTAATAGTGAATGCAAAGAACACTGTAATTGCAGCGGCAGTTACCAAAAGCATCAAAATAGTCAGTACGCCACCACACACTTTGCGGCAAACATTGGAAGATTGCCAGAGTTTTGAAACATCTTCCGCGTCATTGTAATACAGGGATTCGGAATTCAGATTTTTCCAAATGAAGACCAACAAAATGCATGAAACTACACAGAAACTGATGACATGAGGCAACAGGTAGAGCATCCCAATGTATATCTCGTAAGCGTAAGCTAGCTGGAATTCGCAAGCTCGAATACCTGAAATGATAAAAAAAAAACACGTTTGTTTAATCATAATTTTAGCACCCGGCCTAATCTTAATATATTTGTGATTTTCACAGTGTGTAAAAAAAAAATTCTGTACTGGCGAGTATAAGTAATGAAAAAGGAGTCTATTATACAACTGGTTTTACAATAGACCTTAATTTTTACCGTCAAAATCAAATGAACAACGTAAAATGAGAACAACCTAAAAACACCAATAAATCAAATTGAAACTCAGTGAAATAATTAGGCCGCAGTTGCTACCCGTATACACCAACCCAGCATGATTAGGATTAAATTCGAACCACAAATAAGCACATCACCACAGGATAAACCACAGATTAGAAAGTTAATCAGATATAACTTAGTTTTTGACGCGATCCCAGCCGTAGCCATGGCGCCAGAAGGAGAGAGGGCCAATTTTGCTACGTAAATCCCATCGGAAATTCCTATGTACTTTTACATGCCACAATCGAGATGAGCACGAGACATCACAGGACCATTCTCTTCCCGATAATGTCAGGGGTGGCTGAGGCCAGACTTGAACTCGTGACCTCTCGCACACAAGACGGTCATGCTAACCATCAGGCCACCTTGCCCCTAACGCGATATAGCATCCAACTTCTTACAGTCCTCCGCGGAATCTTAGAGGCTGTTGCGGCTACTAATACCTCTGCTAATGCTTTTGCTTTCGAAGCTGCTTGAAGGCAAATCATTATCAAAGGTATTAGTAACCGCAACTGCCGCTAGGGCCCCCGCGTAGAACTGGAAGAAGTAGGATACTGTATCTAATTTTCTAGTCTATGGTTAAACCAAGACGGAAGAATATAGATACGTCGAGGCAAGAGTAAAAACGAAACGGTCGAGACGAGACTGAGACGTTAACGAGATTTAATGTTAATCTCAACCCAAAAAAATACACTAAATTAGTAATGGATTATCTAAATCATTTTCATGATAGTGGCCCGATATTTTCCGGAACAGAAATTATAAAATAATCAAGAAAAACACCACTCACCCGCGACAATTTTTTTAGTACCACTCCTAAGAACCACTTAATTAACTTCAAGCAGCCTAATCGTTCAGGAAGCATTTGCCTAGGTGAGATCAAGGTGAAATCTTGACGAAATCTAGACATCGTCGCAAAACAAAGGTTAGATCTAATTTCACCTTGTCCTGGCAGAATCCTATCTAAAGCAGTGCTGTCAAGATCGCCTCTTACCTGACAGTGTCACACACCTCTGCCAGCCTGCAGCGCTCCTACGACGTCACGAGAGAGCCTCGTCGAGTCGACACGGCTCTCCTCCCGTTTGGAGTTTGCATTTGAAGTTTAAGATTGAATTTGTCTTTGTCCACTCAAGCATAGGCATGGAATATGATTCTACATCTATGAGTCAGCTCATGCTCAGAGGGGATCGCTATCCGAGCAAGTCAAGAGTCACCTCTCACAGGTTGGCACATGAACTAATGACACTAACATAAAAAAAACTGAAAATCGACATCGGAGTTCAAACGGGAAGCCAGTGCATCGCCAAGAGTCGGCGTCGTTTGCTACAGCACAAGACTTTCACAGTGAGACCTTTCCGATTTATTCTTTTTGGCGGGATCAGTGCAATTGAAAACAAAACTGTTAGACATTAGACATTAGACCCCAGTGCAAGTTAAACACGAACTATTACCAAAGGATATTTTCAATTTTCTACACAGCAATCATTGCAGTCACCTCTGGCAGTGCCAAGGTGCAAGCCACCCGCAGACCCGATGCAGGGGGAAGTGGGGTGGGGTATCAGGAGGGAGTGTCCCATACTTTCTTTAAAGGAAAAAATTAAGGTAAATTTAGAAGAATTTAATCAAATAGATTACAACCATGACTCGTTGGGGGTGTCATATTACACCCAAAAGGAGCTGTGTCACGTTTGGGGCGCCCCTCAATTTTGACCTACACACCCTCTTGATAAAGTCTAATTGCGACACTGATCGACAGCTTTGGCTTAGAACCTAGAACCTGCACCTTTCAAACATGCTCTAAACCAAAGTAAGGGCACATTTACGCAACAACTCGCCTTTGCATTCTCACAGATAGAATTTCATGGCGGTGGTAAAGGTGTTGTTGCCATGGATTAGCTATATCCGACATCATTTGACTAAATGCTTGCAGTCGTATAATCCGTTGCAATAAGATAATGAATTCTTTCTGATGTAACAATTTTCCCAGTTGCTTCTGAACTCACGTATTGACTGTTTTCGTTCCGGGCCGGCTCAGCCAAAACTGCCGCCATGTTAGAATGTCAGATGATTTCTAGCTTCTTTCTAGCTGCGAGATTGCAGAGCGTGTCGTTGCGTAAACGGGCCCTAAACTTACCTAAATTTCGAACAGCCACGTAGTCATAAGGTTCGCAAGCAAGGCAATTCCCATTGAGAGTGATGAACGTCCTGACTCTAATCAAATAGTCAATTCCAAATACGATGTGATGAACACCGATGCATGCATTGGTCACTAACAGATGCATGACGCAGAATTTGCTCAGAAAACGGGGCATCATTTCACTCATCTGGACAAAAAATGAAAACACCAAAATTTTAACGAAGTAGGCACTGCTCCGAGGGGTTGAAGGTAGCCTTCTGGCTAGGCAAGCGTACTCACAATACTTGCCGACAGCAGTAAAATTTTAATTTTGGGCGAAAATTTTATTTTTCCTAGTCTCAAATCACACAAAAAAACACATCACAGGTCACTGGTCATTTCATTGGCAAGTATAAGTTACGGGACGAGAAAAATATTTATGAACCCGGGGTGGGGCCAGATGAATCTTGGGGGACGAGGGACAGAAGAATTAGGAACCTGTCTGAGGATTGGGTGGGGGGG
>JAHWFP010257996.1:30256-47584 GCA_023313725.1 Lithobius niger | reverse complement strand
ATTATCAGTCCCCGGGAGGAGAAGAGTAGACGACGAGAGGAATTAGGCAAATGATTTGATTTGATTTATTAAGGAGCATTAATGTTGGGAGATTATCAGTCCCCGGGAGGAGGACAGTAAACAACGAGAGGAATTAGGACAAATGATTTGATTTGATTTGATTTGATTTGATTCATTAAGGAGCATTAATGTTAGGAGATTATCAGTCCCCAGGAAAAGGAGAGGAATAGGACAAATGATTTGATTTGATTTGTTAAGGAGCATTGATGTTAGGAGATTATCAGTCCCCGGGAGGAGAAGAGTAGACGACGAGAGGAATTAGGACAAATGATTTGATTTGAATTATTAAGGAGCATTAACCTTAGGAGATTATCAGTCAAATGATTTGATTTGATTTGATTTATTAAGGAGCATTAATGTTAGGAGGAGAGTGGACGACGAGGAGTCCCCAGTAGGAGGAGAGTGGACGACGAGAGGGATTAGGACAGATGATTTGATTTGATTATTACGAAGCATTAACCTTAAGTGATTATCAGTCCCCGAGAGGAGAAGAGTTGACGACGAAAGGGATTAGGACAAATGATTTGATTTGATGATTATTACGAAACATGAACCGTAGGAGATTATCATTTCCCGGGAGGAGAGTAGACGACGAGAGGAATTAGTACAAATGATTTGATTTGAATTATTAAGGAGCATTAATCTAAGGAGATCAGGAGTTGAGTTGATTTATTAGGAGCTTCAGGTCATCAGCCCCCACTAAAGGCATATGTACTTGAATTGTTTCCAAATTGTTTGCCGCGAATACTGCAACTGCCTGTGAAATTGTAGAATCAACCATGAATCCACTGCAAATCAAGCTGAAACACGTTAAATGTAGAAACACGCTAATGTGTAGCTATTAAGTAACAGATATGGACAAAAGCACGAACGGAACATTGACATAAATTTGTATTACCAATGCTCCTTTAACCAAAACTGGGCTGAAAATGGACATACACGTGATTATCCAGACCACACCAATGACAAGAAAGGGGAAGCTAAAAAAGCCAACTAATTAACTGAAGAAAAAACGACTTCGCCACTTAGAAAAAAGCATTAAAGCTCATATCCCCATGGAACTCACAGCAGGGTACACAAATTAAAAACGAATTAAAGTTTACTCGAACGAAAGCAACTATAATTTGAAATCCAATTACAGGGAACAAGGATTGTAACATACCACCCTCCATGCACACACATACATGTGCATCACTACTCAATCATACAAGACAGTTGGATATTTCGCATATTAAAAGTCCACACACGAACAGGGCTGACCAGAAGGGGGGGGGGGGGGCAAGTGTGGCTTCTGTCCCTAGTCCTGTGCTTCAAGGGCACCCACGCTAAAAAAAAAATTAACTTGCAAAAAGGGCATTTAGTATGTTCAGTAGTAGTAGTAGTAGTTCCAAAGTCCCTGGCCTACGACGAGTCCATGGTGCTACTAACTGACACGAAAAGGTTACAAAAATCAAAATTGTACGAAAAAATTAAATCTTTGCCCACGGGCTCTAAGCGTACTAATCCCACAGAAAGGTGTAAGGGGCCCACAGAAAATTTGGAGATGGAGGCTCCATTAGGCCTCTGGGCGGCACTGCAAACGAAATACAACTGAAACAAATACATGTACACTGAACTAAAACTTGCACAAACACTTACAAAACAAACGCCGTAAACAACAAACAGCCTAAAAAATAAAAAAAATTAAAATACACACATAAAATGAACACATAATCATTCAAACGAACTAGATGTAAAACAGGACAATTCAAACACAATTGCATTCGTTTTCTGCTATTACCAGTAATTAGAATGAATCCTTGTTCCCTGAATTGAAGTTCAAGTTACATTTCGTTTTATTCGAGTGAACTCTAGTGCATTTTTTTTATTAATGTATCTTCACAGCTGTGAATTCCATGGGGATACGAGCTCTAATGCTTTTTTACTAAGCGGCGAAGCGTTTTTTTTTTTTTTTGTTTTGTTAATACTATTTGCAATTGTCGACACTGGTGCTCATTTGTTGACGTCGCTGTCAAACAAACAATGGTTTTGCAGCATTCACTCAAACGTATGTAAATGTTGCAAAAACACAGGATGCACGAAAATAGGGAGGGAAGGGACGAGGAATAATCGTCTAACTGGAAAATCGCATAATTGGAAGAACTTATACCGTAAAACAGTATAACGGAAAGTCGTCTAACAGGAAATTCGTATAATGGAAAATCGTCTAACTGGATTTTCGTTCAATGGAAAATCGTCTAACAGGAAATTTGTATAATGGAAAATTGTCTAATCTCCCTGCATCGCTCGCTGCGGCTACACATATAACATCAGAAACCGCAGTTAGACGTTTATCCATTATACGATTATCCATTAGACGATATTCCGTTTAGACGATTTTCCAGTTTTTTTATATATGCAGATATTAGACAATTATTCCATTAGACAATTTTCCAGTTAGACGTTCGTCCGACGCCCCGAGAGGGGATGCCCTTTTAATATAAACTAAAAAAAAAAAAAAAAACTTTTTCCCTTAAATCGTTACATCTGTTTTGCCGTACCATCCTTTCGATTTTGCATTTTTTTTTTTTACGATTTTAATGACAGGTCTACAACTACGATTTTCTTTGATCAAAATTTTGGTATTATTTCAATGAAGCGACAACGCCTGTGCTCGAGGCTACAGTCGGGCGGGCCAGGCAGGTGACGCATGCGCAAAAGCGACTTTGCTCTAAACTGCGATGGCGACTTGCTGACGAAATTTTTGCGGATTGTGCTGCATGTTTGACGGTTCCCTGCAACTGTTCCCTGACTTTACACCGAGAAAGGATAAGCGTACGAGTTGCCGGACATCGGGGAGCTTCGTCGTGCAACCGCAAACTGCCTTATCAACTCGATCGAACGGTAAGCGCATTCAAAAATAGCCGAAAACTTTTAATTATTGCTCTGGCGTTTGCCATGTATGGCAATGTGTGGGTTTGGGGGCATGACAGAAAAGACCGTATGAACATTTCAAACTGTCAGTCATGTTTGAGCGTGAATTTCGGCACGAATTCGGTGCTGCAACGTGATTTGGGGTGAGGAAATTTGCGGAAATGCTTTGACGTGTTTGTGTGAGGTGCGTAGAGTTTGGGAACGGGGCGGCGTAACCAAACTACGGCCCGTCGTCTGTAACTTTTTACTACGGGGCGCCTCGCTCGTTCATTCATTCGTAGCGACCGCGTAGTAGAGAAACGTAAACTAAACAACGCCGTAGCGTGGGAAATTACAGCCGTAAAAAAAAAAAAAAAATTGGTTAGTTTGTTAACAGCATTCCGTAAATGATGGCGCGTGTGAAGAGGTAATTTTGGATGTAAACAACGCATAGGGGGAAAAACGTGGCGCTTTAAAAATCTTAGAAAAAGCGTTTAAATTGCCAACGTTGTTTACATGTTGTTGTACCCATTGTGTTTATACTTTTATCCGATTAACGTGTTTATGGTTGCAGCCGAGTTGTTTTATAACTTTGGGCTAGGTAACCTAATAAAATATGATTATTATTTTTTTTTTAGCCTCCTTTTTAAAGTTGGGTGGAAAAACAAAATATATTCTATTAGCCTAGAAATAAAAAAATTAAAAATTAATAAAAAAAAACACAATGAATTGAATTAAAATGGCACTAAATTCTCATAATGTCATCCAAACTTTTTCGCGTATTATTATGCCAAAAAAAATAAATTATTGGTTCTCAGGCCCTCCCTGGTGGTCAAGTTTGCCCCTTGTCATCGCTTTTTATTTGCTAGTGCTAGCTAAATTTATAACTGAACAAGAAAAACCAGTGCACTCAGCCTTAAAAATAAGTATTATTTCGCCAAACTTAGCATTCAATTATTGTACTCTGTGGTAAGTTAACCACTTCTAGTCTACAATTTTAAGATCCGAGTGTTTTGGGCAGTTAAAAGCAGACTTGAGTTACTTCCAATTCCAATAAAATAAAAAATAAGATAAAAGCCTGGTGGCCTGGTTACTTTTGGAATAAAAATGCCCGAGAACCAAACATATTTCTTTTCACGGTCTTAATTAATTTTGTTTAATATTAATGTTGTTCAATACTGCGAATAAAGTGTTTAATTAAGCAATTTGCATACTGCTTTTATGTGTTAGTCTACAGTTTAATGCATATTTAAAAAAAAATACAAAAATAAAAATGCGTTCTTCTCAGACTTGAAGGTTTGACGCGTTCCCAGCCAAAGCCATAGCACCAGAAGACGAGAGAAAGACAACTTTTCTAGGTAATTTCAATCGTAAATTCCAGGGCTCCTCGCCTAATTCTCGAGTTATCTTTTTAATTTTATAACGAAATGGATCTTTTAACCCACTTTTTTTTAATTTAACACGCTTGACGGTGACGGGAGGGGGTGGTTGGATTAAATGAAAATATGAGCTACAATTAATTTTTTATGGCAGCCTCAAAGATCCTGAAAAAAATCATGAACCCCCCCCCCCGGGCGACTAAAATCCAAAATAACCTGACCCCCCCCATACTAAAATAAACGTTTCTTATGACTACTCAGGCTACCTACATGTATAATCCTATAACCAAATTAAATAAATCTAAGTCCAGACTCAGGCGTTTCCAAATGTTTGAAATTGCGTCACATTTTCAATGAAATGCTAGTTCAACTCATATTCCTGAAAAAATTTAAAGATGTGAGTTTTAAACTTTGTTTGCATCCCATAATTTTTTTAGAAGACGGTAGTTAGTCTTCAAAACATTGTAAGGCATCTTACGAGGTTTCGAAGGACGAGGTATTTTCATATATCTTGAATTCCTTTAGGGTCACTATAGTAGTTCGTACTCTTAGTGTGAATTTGTTTACAGCAATTTCTAAAAATTCCAATTATTTATGACATTTATGACACAAACAAAAGTTTGACAAACTTATGACACATCAAGGAAAATTGGAAATTAGCCATCAGCGAAAATTATACACTAGAAAGAACGTAGTTCAGTAAGCCACCTTTATGCACTTCGTTTCGTCAGGAGTGGCATGACCCGGATTCGAACCAGCTACCCAGTTCGCCCCCAGATCACTTGCATAGCGCCTTAATCGCTATGGCCACATCCTCCACTGGAATAAAGATAACTCGCTGAACCCGTTATTACGGTCACAACCGTGACCAGGATTCCATTCGACCGAAATCTGCTCTGCCATAGGCAATGGAGAGGGAAGACAAATCATACACTCATAAGGCTCAATAAAGGAGAAATAAATAGACATAAATTGCTGTAAATAATATTAAGGAAAATTGGAAATTAGCCATCAGCGAAATTCTAGTGTATAATTTTCGCTGATGGCTAATTTCCAATTTTCCTTAATATTATTTACAGCGATTTGTGTCTATTTATGACATAGCGTTAAAATAAAATTAAAAAATTTATGACAAGCGGGAGCCAAAAAATTCCTATGATATTTTACATGTCATAATCGCCATGAGGACCAACCATCACACAGCCCTTCTCTTTCCAAAAATACGTGGGTGAATGATGTCGGGCTCGAACCCGGGATATCTGATCTTCACGCAAACTATCTCATTTTAATGATGATCGTGCAAGGTGTCAGGCAAGGGTATAAACATTAACATGCTTGAAGTATCCTACGCATATTTATTTTGCAAAACAAGAAATGCAGCATCCTCGTTTGTTAATGTTTAGTTCGTCCAAAATGTAACATTTTCACACACACAAGTATCCCACTGAATACACTTGCGTAGATTAGGTTACTCTGATAGTTCACTCATTAATAAGACCTACAAACGAGCAATTGGCCACCTCTAAATCAATCTGAATACAAAACAATTGAAATTCTGGCAGCATTTTACACAATGCTAAGGAAGAATGAAATAGGCTTAATTTTCACTATTAGTATGATTTCATGCCACTATATGGTGTCATCATGAAGCTGTCTGAACATAGTGTTGCATTTTTTAGATGTTATTATTTCGAGATCGAATTTCATAATCTCCAAGAAAAATCGTCTTATAGAGAATAACATTTAATAAGTACTTATGCAAATAACTAGGTTCACACAGTTGTTTGACAACGCCATCTACAGGCAAGAAATCAACCCATTCAACTTAAATCCACATTTGGCCTGTAGCTTAGAAAGCCTTATATTCTACTCTCCACATCTTACACGATGCGGTTTTTTTTAATTGTGCATTTCTTGCATTCCTTAACTCCGGTGTTATTGCAGAAACAATTACTGCGTAGGCCTTCTAAACCTGAGCACAACTGCACAAACTTTGTCAGTAAGTTATACAGTTCTCGAGATGTTGTTATTTGAAGTGTCATTCTCAATTGCTTGTCACCATTTTGGCGAGTAAAGCTGAAGTTCAATTCACCAGCTGTTGGTTTTTTTTATTAACTGAATGGTAAGTGGCGACCAACATTGGAGTGGATTGCAAGAAATGGTACAAAAAAGATATTGCAACACTTATTTATGTTAAGTCGTCCCTACAACAAAGCTAGCGGTCTTTGCAGGTAAGTATTGCAGTCAGGTACCTACTGGTCACCCGTTTTAGCAGCGATTCGGCCATTTGGGTTCTCCTGAATCGAAGACTATTTGTGTAACCTTTAGTCCAGTCTGCTCCTAAACTCCTTCCAGCAACTCTCTCCAGAGCCAGGGCTGGTTGTATTTTTACCAGTCCTGCTCGGATCTCGAAGTTGTAGTTATCCTGTGGTTCCATGGTTGTATTGTGTCATAAGGGTGGCTTCAGAGTTCAGACGCTATACTTCCGTGTGACCTTCAGGAATTTCAAAGTTTTACGTGTTGGTATGCGGAGGCGTTGTGTCACTCAGTGGCAGTGATGCAACTCTTACGCATATTTGGTCACGTTCCTTAGTCCGTAAATTGGTGGTTAACAAATCACTTCTAATTCCAATGGCCAGTTTGCCCAACAGATTAGGCAACTCAGGACGATTGACTCTGTGTGGTTGGCTCACAGTCTGTGTTGGTTGGTTGAGGATTGTGGCCCACATTAGTACTGATTTCACTCAGTTGCTAAATTCATTCACTTTGGGAAGCGTAGCGGTAAAGGCAAACCCCAGTACGTAAATATTACGTGGTACTTGAATTAACCGGAATTAGTACAAAATAAATAAATAATAATTGTCGTAAAACTTAGTGTTGTTACGGAGCATATTATATTTTAAATCTAAGAAACAACATTTACGTTAAAAATAAAACACGCATTTACTTTGGTTGAAACACTCTGACAAGCTACTTCGTCCTATCACGAATGTTACTTTAGGTTTCGGTGAATTTGTGATGGGTCATTAGGGAAATAAAATTGCTTTATGTGTGAAGGCGGCGGTAGAAAATACCAATCATATAAACACTAAACGACCAGTAAGTGCATCTGGCAACAATTTGTACACTTTATCATTTCGTGCACACAGTAAATTGTTAATTGTGAATTCAAGCGACAAGCCACTGCCATATTATGCAAGTCGAAGTGTAGTTTAAAGGAGTCTGTATATAAGGAGTCTGTTTCAAATACAACTCGAGTGTAGTTTTAAGTATTGATAAATTTTCTCACCCACTCGTTACATTCCCAAGCTGGCCATAACAACCTCGCGCAAGCGCTCGGTATTTTTTCAGCTTCGGAATGCAACTCGTGATTAAGAAAATTTATCAATAAGAAACTACGCTCTCGTGATATTACTACTGAGAAAAACCCTGCTTTCTAAAATCCATCGGTGGCTTCTGTAGGGATGGCAGATTAGTAAGCTGTAGGGCGAGCACTATTAGCATTGTCTTGTCATAGAACCTCCAAAAACACAAAGCAGAAAATCTATGATTCAAACAATCCAGTGCTTCTGTTGATCTAGGAAAACTCGGTGCCTATATTGGAATGAAGCAGAAAGAAAAGGGGGTTTTATGCTGGGTTCCAGGTCACACAGGAGTTCCCGACAGTGAGCATTATCAATACTGCCATCCAGGCTGCTTGAAAGATGCCAAAGGCAATGTGTTTATCAGGTATGACATACATCATTCTTTACCTTGCTGTGAAAGTTCCCGTCAAAATTTGAGTCATAATTTCGAGCATGACGTGTTGAGTTCGCTATATTTTCAGCGGAAGTATCTGTAAGCGGGGAGTAATGGAATCAGGTCGTGGATAACAAACTGCGTAGGCCTAGCCTATGAACTGTAAAACCTGAACATTTCGGCCTCATCGTTGGGAGAAGTTGTGTCACATCTTCGCTTGGCCGTATGCTTTCTTGGCACATGGGGATCCGCTTCATGATTGGGACATGCCAATGGGCATACCTTATTCTGTACCTAGCTAAGGCTAGTTCCTGTATCTTGGAGCTAAGGTGTTCAACTTTTTTTTTTACCAGTTCTGGCGCGTCATCTGAGCGCAATTTGACAAACTCAGGAATGCAAATTCAGCGTTGCATCCCGTTGAGCCTTAGCGTTCTCCGCAGTAAATGTGACCTAGACTTGAAAATAGCATGTATCTACCACAAGACACAGAGCACAGACTGATCTTCAAACAAACTGTCTTCTTCTCCCATTTGCCAGGAAGTCCTTTGATTGATTTGAATAATTGCTGCAGAGTTGCGGCTGCTGCGTAATGGTGATCGAGTTTAATTTCAAACTATTGGTTATAGTAAAGTACTTTATTCAAGTAATGACAGTTATGTTTGGAAATCTCGTTTGGAACAATCATTTTAATAAAATACATGTGCCAAGCATTAAAGAAGTGGCTATACTCTGTGCGACACATGGTGCAGCTTTACCAATAGCTGTGTTCTATTTACGACCATCATACGTTGATAAAGGTAACATGCGGTTTGTGCCAGTTCGGCAAATAAAATACAACTATAATATGGTGATAAATACAGTTTGAATGTAGTAATTCAAATATTGTACGTCACAACCTACATCGTTTTAGCTAAACTTGCTATGTCTTTAGCTTTGTGGCTCTTAAGCTGCATTTTTTTAACTAACCATGTATTTTAGCTTTGTGGCTCTTAAGCTGCATTCTTTTAACTAAGCTTGCCATGTATTTTAGCTTTGTGGCTCTTAAGCTGCATTCTTTAACTAAGTTTGCCATGTATTTTAGCTTTGTGGCTCTTAAAGCTTTATTCTTTTAACTAAGCTTGCCATGTATATTAGCTTTGTGGCTCATAAGCTGCATTCTTTTAACTAAGCTTGCCATGTATTTTAGCATTGTGGCTCATATAAGCTGCATTCTTTTAAGTAAGCTTGCCATGTATTTTAGCTTTGTGGCTCTTAAGCGGTATCCTTCAGGTAAGTTTGCTATGCATTTTAACTTTACGGCTCTTTAAGTGGCATCCTTCAGCTAAGTTGTCATGTATTTTCGCTTTTTAGCTCTCCACCTGCATCATTTAGCCAAGCCTATTGCTTATTGTGGCTTTAAAGCTGTGTTAAGATTGTTTAACGGTTGAGATAGCCTTGCCCCTAGTTCTTTAGTTCTTTGCCTGCAACCTTTAGCCAAGGATGCACCTCTTGAGCGACATCCTTCAGCTAAGCGTGCCATGCCTTTTAAGCTTTGTGATTCATAAGCTGAAGATTAACGTGTCCTTAGTTGTTTAGTTCTTTACCTGCATCCTTTAGCTAAGAATGCTAAAGGGACTCTTGAGAGGCATCCATCAGCTAAGCTTGCCATTGCCATGCCTTAAGCTTTGAGGCTCTTAAGCTGAAGATGACCTTTTCTCTAGTTGATTAGTTCTTCACCTGTATCCTTTAAAGCTGCATCCTGCTAAAGCCGCTCGCGGCAGCCTTCAGCTAAGCTTGACGTGTCTTGTAGCTTTGTGACTCTTTAAGCGGCATCCTTTAGTTAAGTTTGCCATGTGATTTAGCTGTGTGGCTCTTTAAACTTTATCCTTTTAGCTAAGTTTGCCATGTATTAGCTTTGTGGCTCTTTAAGCTACGTCCTTTAGCTATGCGTTTTAGCTCTCCGTCTGCATCCTTTAGGCTAAGCTTGCCTTGTCTTTTACCTTTGCTGCTTTTAACTGCATCCTTTCGCTAAGCCTGACATGTATTTTAGCTTTGTGGCTCTTCACCTGCACCCTTTAGCAAAGATTGCTTTATCTTTAGCTTTGTGGATTTTACGGTTCGTCGTTTAGCTATACCTCCAGCCATCACCTAGCCTAGCCGCTGGAAAAAATATAGTTAAAGACGGAAATTTTGACGCCATGCTATAATGCACCAAAATTAAAATATTCAATTACGAAATCAGTTTTGACTAGTTTGTAGTAATGAATTGCTCGGCTGTCTTATTTATTTATAATAGTTTCTCTTGCTAGCAACTTACTAATTAGCACAATATACTAATTAGTAAGTTGCTGGCAACTATTATTAGCGTTCATGTGGTCTTTAGTGTTCTGGTTACTTTCGGCATTCAGATCATCACGTTATGACACTTGGCTCATGGTAATGTGTTTATATTGTAAGTGTAGTCTTGTTTTGAAAACACTTGTGCCCAGGGCCTTAGCCAGAGAACCGCCTCCAGAAGATTTTAGTGTGTTGGACATTTTCAGGCCATGGGTGTGTAGAAGGAAAACAACTTTTTTTGTGTGAACTGTTCAGTAATTAATGTGATAAAATTGTTTAAAGCATTTATAACATAAACGTCTACGACACGCTTTTGAACCTCATGACTACTGTTATTACGCTCAGCTTTTCAATCTGTTTTTGTACGTTTACATTGTATGCTCCCTACAACTTGATAATTTTTTTATCGGCTGTATCTTGTTGCAAGTATTGAAATCTTGCATGTCAATACGAAAGGTAACAGGTCTACTGTACTTAGCGATACCATGCCAGTATGTTTTGTGACATGTGTATAAAGATTATAAAGAACTAGTGAACAGTGGAGCCTGCATCTCATAAGTTCACCTCGGAATACAATAAACAAGTTACCAGACCAAGTTATCAAGTTAATTTTTGAAAGAGTTCTGGCTGGTGGCATTGACTACATAGGCAACCTGTTCCAATCATTGATCACTCGATGTGAAAAGAAGGTACTGGCAAGCTGTAATCTAGTACGTTGCTTGTAAATAGTGAGAGTGTGGGGTCCAAAACTGATCTCTGGGTATGTCATACAAGTTATGAAGAATCTTGTACACTTCGATAAGGTCACCCTTATCGAGAAACGTCCTTCTCTTTTCCGAAGATGGTAGGCGAAGTTTAGTAAGCCGTTCTGGATATGAGAGTTTATTATACATAGGGACCAGCCGCTTAGCTCTTCTTTGTATTCTTTCAAGACTATTAATATCTTTCATGAAGTACAGAGGCCATATTCGAGGATTGGCCTAACATCAGTTTTGTAGACAACACTGAATGTGTCTGCAGGAATACATTTAAATGTTCTGCGTAACAGTCCAAGCCTTTGATTTGCCTCTTTTGCCACAGCTGCACACCGAGTTTCTTTTCTTATAATAATTGTGATCAAAGGTGAAATAGTCTGGATAACAAACTACAGCAAAGCCGGTCATGACGCTGAGCGCAGTACGCAACACCGGATAGTAAGCAAACACGAACGTGCCACAATTAAAAAAAAAATACTACCTAAAATGATGTCAATTGAACCCAGGTTGAACCAGTGTTGTAGTTTACTAGACCTATCACTAAGTTCTAAAATCAGTTACTTGGCCAAGCGAGATATAATAGCTATAAAAGCTAAATATAATAAATACGTTAGCTTATTTTTCTATACTTACAAGGCAGAAACGTATACGATCTCTGTCCACTGTTCCACAGGGACATGCTTTACTGCTGTACTTATATGATTTCTGCCCCCACTAACAAACTTGAGGTAGGAATTTCATCTTCAAACTCGTGGATTTGCTGCAGCAAACCTTCTGGGTCATTAAATTTAACCAAATCGGGACAAAACTGCGAATGTTATCGTGTGCCAAACAGAAAAACACACTGACAAACGGAGAGACACACGAAATCCGAACTCATTCGTAAGCCATCTCTTCGCTCCGCTAATAAACGACCAATAAAATCCGAATTCACTCGTGTACTAAGCCGACTCTTCACTCGGTCAATAAACGACCAATAAAATCCGAATTCACTCGTGTCTTAAACCAACTCTTCGCTCGGCAATAAACGACCAAATCCGAATTCACTTGTGTATTAAGCCAACTCTTCGCTCGGCCAATAAACAACCAATAAAATACGAATTCACTTGTGTATTAAGCCAACTCTTCGCTCAGCCAATAAACGACCAATAAAATATAAATATAATGACTAAAAGTATTATTATTGCATGAAAAAAGTCCTATATATTTCCTAGCAAAATTGTTTCTCTCCGTCCTGAGATAAACCTAGGTGTTGAAAAGGATTTTAATTCGACAATTTCCGTTGTTCAGTACTGTTGCCGTTTTACTTTTCTGGTAAGCAGCGGAGAACCATTTACGCTATTTAGCACAACAAAATTCATTCAATCGTCTTTTGCATCATGCTTGGTAACATGGCATAAATTCCCAATTGGTTGACTTCCTGGTTTGACACATAGAATACATAGATGTTCCAGTTTTAAAAGGAACTCAATCCTCGTGTTTCTGAAGAAAAGGGGTATGCGGATTGAGGGAGTGGAGCTGGTGTTATCCGTCAATTGTTAACATTTTTAACATACAAAAATACTATTTTTATACACGAGCAACCGAAAAGAATTCACATTTGTGACGTACGAATTGAGAACAACAACTAGATAGTTGATTGTTTGCTTCAGTTTTATCGAATTAGCTTATGTCCTAATAGTCAGTAAATCGATTTTGTGACGCTCTAGGCTTCAACTAGCTAAATGAAGCATGGGTTAACGCCACTGGGGTGAGCAAAGTAATAGTATTAGTTTTTCCTACTATCCTAAAATACTTACCTGTATTTTTGTGTTCCGTTTGGGAATGCCTTTTGTCCCAAACGCCATAAAGAAATAAATGACGGTCCATGCAATAATGCTTTTACCTTGGATGAATAACTAACACTTCGTAACGGGATAGCTCACTTGCTACACTGACCGTTCAAGCATCACAGCCGCAATTGCATAACAGTTACTCTAGTTTCTCAAATATACGATCAGAGCACAAACCGCGGACACTAGTGAAACTGACATTTTAACCACGTGAGCAGTTCCTGCCTGCCAGCTATGGACGAGTGCAGCGTACAAACAAACTATTAGTTGTCTGATAATAATTTGACTTACATTACTTTCCGAAAATTTCCTCTCTAAATACTTACGCAATACATCACCAACAAAAACTTGGTTTTAACTTTTAGTTTGTTTATCAGTCGCGGACACCAGGTTGTGATTGCGTCCTATAAATGGTGCACTGTGTTTTGATCGAGAGTGCTCGTGACGCTAACGCAACTCGATTACGGAGCGAGCGAATAAGGCTTGCTCCCTCTAGGTTGCGCTCCCTGTAGTCCCGCCACAATTCGTTTGGGACATGTGACGTCAACATCGACAGTGTTTTAGTCTGTGCATTAGGACTAATGAAGTGTCCCAGCCATGGCAATGTGGCTTGTGCTGCAGTGTGGAAGACTTGTGCCCCGATTTCTGTGCTTCACGATGCCGGGGAACTTATTTTTGCGGATTAACATGAGCTGTGTGTCTGTCGGGGTAAAGTCGAATGGTCGATATGTTCATTGTGTTTGGCTACGGCACGATTCTACTAGTTTTTATTCACGTTGGCGTCCCACGAACTTGTCGAACGATTCCCAACATCCGGTTGTATGTAGTTGCGTTTAAGTATTTCTTTGGTGTATCCCCTCGGGTGGTTCCTCTGTTGTACCCCCTTTTTTTTTGCAGGAATTGATGCCAACTCCCTTACACCTAACTCGGCCGACTGCAGTCCCAGCTGCGGCCTCCTCCTGTGCTTGTTTGGGGCTTTGTTTATCCCTCGTCATTTGTTACCGCACATAGGGGACATTGTTCACGGTGCAGGTTTATTTCCATGAATTTTAGATGGATCCTGTAGGTGAACAGCTTTCGCCTTTGTTGTGCCTTGTGTGGTGGAGGTTCCGGACTTGGGATCCCCGTTACGCCTGGAGTCTCCCGCCTTTCATTGTCACGGGTTTCGTTACTGTCCATGATAATTGCAGTGCTTGTGATTAGACCTGGGTTGGTGACGGCACTGCTAATCGTCATTGCATGTACTGTATTAATGGACTGGCTTGTCCGAATTGAGACTTGGGGATGTATTTCAGCCATTGTTGTTGTTAGCTTTGGACTGTGTTCGTCGCTTTTCACGGCTACCCGCGCTTTGCCTGCCCTGTTTGTGTCACCTGCATTTGTTGCACCAGTCGTTCCGATAGTAGTCGTGGCTGCTTTTTGCTCAGTCGCATTTGCTGCACCAGCTGCTAGCTCGTATTTGTTGGTCATTGTTGCCACTACCACCTATCGTGAGCTGGAATCTCGGGGCTGGATTTTATGTACTTCAAGGAAAATTACCTACACCCAAGAGTTCTTTTGTGTGCAGATGTATTTCATTGTCACCTCACCTGTTTGAGTGACCATTATTATTACGGCGAATGTATGGATTCATGAGGAAGTCTTTGTTTGAACTTGTCAGTGTGTGTGGTTCTGATTTGTTGGTATTGATAATTTTGATGAATTTCTCTAAGCCTACGACCTTGCGAATCGTCTACCTTTGTAACAGTTGTTCGGGTAATCCCCAATGTTCAACTGATCCAGCCTCTGGACACGTACTCTGGAACGTCTACTGTTGGGACAGTTGTTTTGGGTAACCTCTCATGGTCTCACTAATTCTGTTGTTGCATTCCTCCCCTTCCCCCATTGTGGGATCGTAGCCACATTCGTGGACGTAGTCACAATCAATTCTGGTGTCAGACAGTCTCCAGCTGCTGGTTTCATCAGCCTTTTCAGTTGTATTCTATGGCAGCTGCACTGGCACTGGCTCAATTGCAGTCCTGCTGTCTCGCTGGTAGTAGTTCCACTGTTAGTAGTTCTCTCCCACTGTCAGCAATCCCGCTGTCCCGTAGTCAGCAGTCTCACTGTCCAGAGCCGCAGCTGCAATCCCAGTCACCGGTCACTGTCACGGCCAAATGTTGGGCGACCGCGTCCTCCACTGTTCATCGCTGTCACATTCATTCACTCTACATGGCGTGGACGTGGGTCGATGGTTTCAGTGCCTTTCTGAGCAAGTCGGGCAGTGCCGCCGATAACTGCTCTTTTGCTCCACATGCCCAAGGTGCAGGCAGAAATTTCGAACATAAGCTTATTGCCACTTCACTCAGTGGTTTTTCCCAACCTGTACTGTCCTAGGGTCACACAAGTGTCTCTCTCACCTTTGCGTGTGTTTTTCTGTAGTTTGCTTTTACCTGCAGCTTTTGCAGATGTTTTACAAGATTGCAGTGTGCGACTACACCGTCTTGAGACGGGTGGCCTGCACATTTTGCATTGTGGTGCTTTCGGATGACGTCGCTGGGCTCATCGCTGGGCTTATTAAAATGGTTTCGCTTCGGCCCTCAGCGACAGCTTTTCCATTCGTTATTTATTCGAATGGTATTTTACTTAATGCCATCCTTGTGATAGCACTCACATTTACGGAACGTGGTGGTTTTAGTTAACGAGGTTTGCAGAGGTGTAAGTCTTGTGCTGGTTTATCGCGGATTTTGAGCTTCCTTGCTTCTTGGGCCCCTGTTAGTGGGGCTGACCTAAGGGTTGTACACCTGCTGTTTTTCTGGTTTTCTTCGGGTGCCTTCACCCCCCCCCCCCCAATCCCCTTCTGACGAACGACTGTCGGATAACCAGGAGGACCAAAACTGGCTGTCCCAGTGGTTGGGAGTGCATTTCACTTCTACCCGCCAATACTTTGGTTGTTGCTGGACCGATGCATTCACACTTAGCATTGTGTTCCCCCACCCTCTCAGAGGTCCCTTCATTGGATCGGTACCTTGAGCTGGGTGCTCCGATTCTTGTGATCTCGTTTATAGAGTTTCTTCGTTAGCATTGTTGTGTGACTTGTTTCCAGCTAGGGGTGTGAAGTGTTGCCTCGGTGTACGTTTTTTTTATGACAGGATTGACACAGCGCTGCCTTGCGGTATGACGCAGAAGTCGGAGCGTTGCTCATTTTGCATACGCTGGTTTTTCTAGAGTTGACTGTTGATGCTTAACCATACATGTATGGGATATCGTGTCAGTCGCGTGTTACCAGATGCACCATCTGGTTCTCCGCCTCCCCAGTGCAAGGTTACTAGGTTACGGAAGTTTTCCTCATTGACAGTTTCATGGTTACCACTCTGTCGTATCCTTTAACCCTGTAGCTCACATCTTAGCTCGGCCCGTCATCTATTTGGCAGATCACTGATGTGCACCGCATTGGGGGCCTCCTCGAGAGAACATTTTCTTCTTGTTTCCGGCTTTTGCATCTGCCAAGCCCTTGGATTGTCTAGGTTCTAACATGTTTTCCGGGTTGCCCGATTTTTTTTCCAGGTATTCGATATTTGGCATATTCACCAAAATGTTTTGCTCGGCCACAACAATGCAACACCTTTCAATCTTATTTACTTGTAGAACTGGACTATCACGAAGTACACATTCACTTAGTGTATTGCTACATTTAGATTCAAAATAGGTATAGTTAAGTTCAGAACGTCCCTTTAGCAACAGCTTGTCAAGTTCGTACGATGAGTGTATGTCTTGTAGCATTCTTTGCTAACATGGTGGACCCGATTTTCAGCTAATTTAAACGCTTTGCGACCACATCGTTTTTGATGCTTGCAGCTTTCAGTTTTCTCTTACGGCCATTATCACTGCTTACTGTTTTATTATTTCCGATTTCTGACAAAGTATGCTCCCGTCAAATTCGTGGTTGTTCTTATTTTGCGTAGTGGGACTGCTTGAATTGCCGATTGCATTGTAGTTATTTAGCAATCCTGCAGGGAGCTATTTGCATGAAAACTGTGTGAAGCATTGTGGGACACAATGCAAAGACAGGTTTGTGACTGAATTACGCCACCAATTGACAAGCTGATAACCTAATGTTATTTGATGCAATGCTGGAAAGCTATAAGAGCCCATTTATGAAGTTGATTTTGACGCGTATGCGTCACGCTCAGCGCTTGAAACTAGAGCTTTTGCCATGCTCAACGCTTAAGCGCGAGCCTTTACAATTGTGGGGCACTTGGACCAACACACTCGTTTGATATTTTCAAGCGTCACGCAAATATCAACTGGACTAGATTGATGAGGTTCAAGCGACGCTCGCACGCTTAGTTGTAGCATGCTGGGATAGGAAAATGGTGG
>JAHWFP010257996.1:11223-23314 GCA_023313725.1 Lithobius niger | reverse complement strand
CAGCTAGCCTCAAAATTCATCAACTTCGTGGAGGGGGGGGGGGGGGGTGAGGCTTAATGGCGCGTCGACAACTAGGTCATTTGCAACATTAGGTCAGACGTGTGTAAATGTTGCAAAGGCATTCATTTTCCTTTTAAACATTACTTGCACCTCTTTAGCTACATTTAAACTTGCGTAACATGGGGAAAAAAAAGGTTTTGTGTCAAGCAAGGAGGCATACGTACAATTAATTTGGGTATGAATGGACATTCATTTATATGTTACGTGTTCGTATTTATATACTGCGAAATTATATAACATACAGTAATAAGTAATAATTTCTAGTTAGTTCACTATAAGACAATTTTTCTGAATACTTTACATGGTAGTTTAAAGTGTGCGCGGCCTATCTTTAGTTCGCTGCAGAACGAAGACAGATAATCGATTGTACGTTTTGGTAGCAGAGTGCCTTGTTGATATCCAAAATGGTTACAAAAACAATGGCGGCCGTCGATTAAAGCCACCCCCTCCAGGAAGATGTAGCTGCTCATAAAATACATCCAGGACTCAAGATACACGGCGCACACAAGAATGAGTGTTAATTGCGTAAAACTGTTGAAACACATACCATGTTTATTCTCCCACAAAGTTAGCTTTGATTGGTTTTAGCCTTTAGATTTTCTAGTTTATTTTTTAGAGTCAAAATGATATAACTGCAATAATGTAGTGTCTTAGGCTCTTGAACCTAAAATTTGTTGATAATTTTAAGTTTATAGCCGGGTTTATTTCTTCTTGGAATAGTGTACGTATTATTTTATTTTGAACTTCCCGAAATTTATTAACTAAAATCTCGCTTTAAAATCTCGTATTTAACAAACATTGCAGTTTCTTCTCGAGACTTTCAAAAACTTAAAAAAGTAAAGGGGTTGGGGATGGCGGCATAATGGGGGATAGGGGGGTTTTAATGTGTTTCTTTTTATTTTAATGGGTTTTCTTTATAATTTTATCAGCTTAAAGGTCATCCAAAAAAAGGTGAGAGACAAGAAAGTACCCCTATTTGCGGGCGCCCCTAGTGGCTTACCTTCTCGGTGCAATATCCTATTTTGTAACATTTAGTCCAAATATAAATAAACCTTGCAAACTACGGCTTGCATGAGGGAGACGAACAAAACTGAGCCCTTTTCAATAAAATGAAAAATATTTTTGTTTGCAAAACACAGAAACGTTAAGCGAATAACATACGAAGGGGGGCAGGGGCAGACGGAGGCACTATTTTGCCTAATTAATCTAATTGATCTAATTAATGAATTTATCTCCCCACTTCTTAATAATGAAAATGTCGCTTTCTACACATTATTTTTTGGTTTCCGTTCCTAAATTAATATAGTTACATCGGAGATTGTTTTTTTTTTTTACGTAGTAAGGGGAGGGGGGAAAAAGGATGTGGCCGCACCATACTGGATTCGCCCCTGATAACAAAGCTGGTCAACTAAAAATCAGGGTCTGGAAATAAAAGTGCTATTTTCAAAAAAGTGTTTCAAACTAGATGCTTGCCCGAAAATGAAAAATTTACTACATTTGCTACACGGATACAGAATACGTAGATTGTGGGGCATGTGATTGGTTACTAACTTACTATACAAGAAAATATTTCCCTTTTCATAATAAAACAACTTGTGTAAACCTCAACAGTTAAAAGCTACGTTAACGCGAGTCCGGTAACTAAATACAGCAAATTGTACTAGAATTTATGAAAAAAAAAAATTGATTCATAAATGATTAAAAATTAGCATCATTTGTTAAGAGTGGATTGGCTGGCCATGCTGCCGTGTCCAACTCAGTATACAGCGCAAAACTCAACTGGACTCGTTATCTGGTGGATCCACAGACAAAAGAAAATGCCAATGGACATTCCGATTCCTGGTAGTTTTTTTTTTTTTAAATGGTGGCCATTTTACAAAATGGCGACCGTGTACACGCCAAACACATTGGGAAACTACCTAACTTGCATTCTACGGGATCGATTTTCATTTCCTGTAGGTATGCTAAATTGTAGGTAATAAAACGTAGAGCACTTATTTCACTTGCATTATTGAGTCCTGAGTAACGGTTTTTAGTGAAGTGATCCAAACCAAAGTCGACAAAATGCCGTTGCAAGACGAAAAGTCGGAGACGTCGCATCTGGTGGAGAGACCCCGTCACACGAAACTAGAAGGAGCTTCGCTTTGTTGTCGTGAGACGTCTAAAGACGTCTAGCGACGTCTTAGCTCATTCCTATTGTTTTGGAGACGTCTGCAGCATGCTGAGACACGTTTCGACGAAATGTCCTGTCGTGAGACGTTTTGTCGACTTTGGTGTTCGGCCACCCTTAGCAGACATAATTTTCGTGATGAAGTACGTAAATCGTTCACAAATAGCATTATTTTGCGCAAGACTCAAAACTGTAAAGCACTCAATTACCTTTAATTTTATACATAGAAAAAGAAAATCGCTCATATAGAAGCTGAGATAGTCTTTATTTATAGTGGCCAGTCGGCTTGGTACGATCGCGACATCGTCAAGCTAAGGCTTATATTTACAAATCAAACGCGTGAGCTTACGAAACACGAGTTTTTCCCACGCTCAATGCTTAAGCGCGACCATTTACAATTGTAGAGCAGGTGGGCAACGCGTGTGTTTTGCTATTTTCAAGCGTCAGGGCCCCATTTCGACGCGTACGCGTGACGCACGGTGCGTGAAACTAGAGTATTACGCATGCCGAACGCTTAGGCCCCATTTATAATATGGATTTCGGCGCGTGAAGCACGAGTTTTTCCCATGGTCAACGCTTAAGCGCGAGCATTTACAATTGTAAAGCAGGTTGCTACTTTCAAGCGTCACGCGAATATCTACTGGACTTTGATCGGCGAGCGCCAAGCGACGCTCGCACGCTTAGTTGTTGCATGCTGGGAAAGGAAAATGTCGACATCAACGGATTCCATCGGCGCCACAAGAAAGGAAAACGTGGTGTGCTAAAAGGTTGCATGCTCAAAATAAACGGCCAACTATCTTAATTACAGTGACCTTGAGCCGAATGGCATAGAATCTTGCCGTTGTAGAAGTGTGAAGTTGTGAAAGAGCATAGTTGGATCGTAGTAGCGGCCAGCATTAGCGAGCTCACGCGTTTGATTTGTAAATGAAAGACCGTTTGCCTGAGCGTGACGATGTCACTAGCGAGACACGCAGACTGTCCGCGCGCACAGCTTGCTCATGAACTGGCGTACGCGTCGAGACCATTGTAAATGCGGCCTTACTGAGCAAACCAGTGCGCGCGGACAGTCTGCTTCACCCGCTCGCAACACCGTCACGCTCTTTCATTTACAAATCAAACGTGTGAGCTTGCTAATGCTGGCTGCTACTCCGATCCATCTATGCTGTTTCACAACTCACACTTCTACAACGGCAAGATTCGATGCCATACGGCTCAAGGTCACTGTAATTAAGATGTTTGGCCGTTTATTTTGAGCATTCAAAATTTCAGCATACCACGTTTTCCCTTTCTTGTGGCGTCAATGGAATCCATTGATGCCACCATTTTCCTATCCCAGCATGCTACAACTAAGCGTGCGAGCGTCACTTGCCGCTTATCAATCTAAGTCCAGTTGATATTTGCGTGACGCTTGAAAATATCAAAACGTGTGTGTTGGCCCAACTGCCTCACAATTGTAAACGCTCGCGCTTAAGCGTTGAGCATGGCAAAAGCTCTAGTTTCAAGCGCAGAGCGTCACGCATACGCGTCAAAATCAACTTCATAAATGGGCTCTTATAGCTTTCCAGCATTGCATCAAATAACATTAGGTTATCAGCTTGTCAATTGGTGGCGTAATTCAGTCACAAACCTGTCTTTGTATTGTGTCCCACAATGCTTCACACAGTTTGCATGCAAATGGCTCCCTGCAGGATTGCTTCATAACTACAATGCAAACGACAATTCAAGTAGTCCCACTATGCAAAATAAGAACAACCATGAATTTGACGTGAGAGCATACTTTGTCAGAAATCGGAAATAATAAAACAGTAAGCAGTGAAAACGGTCGTAAGAGAAAACTGGAGTGAATGTGTACCTCGTGATAGTCCGGTTCTACAAGTAAATAAGATTGAAAAGTGTTGCATTGTTTGTGGCCAAGCAAAACATTTTGGTGAATATGCCAAATATCGAATACCTGGAAAAAAATCGGGCAACCCGGAAAATATGTTAGAACATAGGCAATCCAAAGGCTTGGCAGATACAAATGCCGGAAACAAGAAGAAAATGTTCTCGCGAGGAGGCCCCAATGCGGTGCACATCAGTGATCCGCCAAATAAATGATGGGCCGAACCAAGGTGTGGACTATAAAGTTAAAGGACACGACAGAGTGGTAACCTTCTTGAAACTGTCAACGAGAAAAACTTCCGTAACCTAGTACCTTGCACTGGAGAGTTAGAGAACCAGATGGTGCATCTGGTAACAGGCGACTGACACGATATCCCATACACGTATGGTTAAGCGTCAACAGTCAACTCTAGAAAAACCAGCGTATGCAAAACGAGCAACGCTCCGACTTTCACGTCATACCGCAAGACAGCGCTGTGTCAATCCTGGCATAAAAAAGCGTACAACGAGGCAACACTTTACACCCCTAGCTGGAAACAAGTCACACCACAACACTAACGAAGAAACTCTATAAACGAGACCACAAGAATCAGAGCACCCAGCTCCAGGTACCGATTCAATCAAGAGACATCTGAGAAGGCGGGAGAACACAAAGCCAAGTGTGAATGCAGCAGTCCAGCAACAACCAAAGTCAAGGGCGAACCGAATATGGTAAAATTGTCCTAGGCCTGGGTGTCAACCATTCAGTAGAATGGAGCCCCAAACAAGCAGACGTTTCTGCGATTTCGCTTGCGGAGCCGTATTCGTTTCGCCCTTGTCATTGGCCCTAGCAAGCGTAGCCTAACTCTCATCCACAAAGTATTCTCTTCTGACGAGCCCAGACAAGGGCGAAACAGTCTGTCTAGAGATCTTTGTGGGTGAGAGCTAATTGATATTAAACAACCAAAGTATTGGCGGGAAGAAGTGAAATGCACTCCCGACCACTTGGACAGCCAGTTTTGGTCCTCCTGGTTGTCCGACAGTAGTTTGTCAGAAGGGGGAGGGTGGGGGGGGGTGAGGCGAAGACACCCAAACACCAGAAAAACAGCAAGTGTACAGCCCTTCGGTTCGCCCCACTAACAGGGGTCCAAGAAGCAAGAAAGCTCAAAATCCGTGATATACCAACACAAGACTTACACCTCTGCAAACCTCGTAACTAAAACCACCATGTTCCGTAAATGTGAGTGCTATCACAAGGACGGCATCAAGTACAATACCATTCGAATCAATAACGAATAGAACATCAGTCGCTGAGGGCCGAACGAAACCATCTTAAATAAGCCCAGCGACGTCATCCGAAAGCGCCACAATGCAGAATGTGCAGGCCACCCGTCGCAAGATGGTGTGGTCACACACTGCAATCTTGTAAGACACCTGCAAAAGCTGCAGGTAAAAGCAAACTACAGAAAAACACAAGCAAAGGCAGTGCAGGTTGGGCACCCTGAGTGAAATGGCAATAAGCTTATGTTCGAAATTTCTGCCTGCACCTTGGGCATGTGGAGCAAAAGAGCAGTTATCGGCACCACTGCCCGACTTGCTCAGAAAGGCACTGAAACCATCGACCCACGTCCACGCCATGTAGAGCGAATGAATGTGACAGCGATGAAGAGTGGAGGACGCGTTCGTCCAACATTTGGCTGTGACAGTGACCGGCGACTGGGATTGCAACTGTGACTCTAGACAGTGAGACTGCTAACTACGGGACAGCGGGATTGCTGACAGTGGGCGAGGACTACTAACAGTGGGACTGCTGCCAGCGAGACAGCAGGACTGCAATTGAGCCAGTGCCAGTGCAGCTGGCACAGAATACAACTGAAAAGGCTGATGAAACGAGCAGATGGGGACTGCCGGACACCTGAATTGATTGTGACTACGTCCACGATTGTGGCTACGATCCCACAATGGGGGAAGGGGCGAATGCAACAACAGAATTAGTGAGACCATGAGGGGTTACCACAAACAACTATCACAACAGTAGATGTTCCAGAGTACGTATCCAGAGGCTGGATCACTTGAACATTGAGAATTACCCGAACAGCTGTCACAAAGGTAGACGATTCACAAGGTCGTACGCTTAGAGAAATTCATCAAAATTATCGATACCAAAAAATCAGAACCACACACACTGACAAGTTCAAACAAAGATTTCCTCATGAATCCATACATTCGCCGTAATAACAGGTAAGGTGACAATGAAATACATCTGCACAGAAGAGAACTCTTGGGTGTAAGTAATTTTCCTTGAAGTACGTAAAATCCAGCCCCGAGATTCCAGCTCACGATAGGTGGTAGTGGCAACAATGACGAACAAATACGAGCTAGCAGCTGGTGCAGCAAATGCGATTGAGCAAAAAGCAGCCACGACTACAATCGGAACGACAGGCGCAATAAATGCAGGTGACACAAACACGGCAGGCAAAGCGCGGGTAGCCGTGAAAAAGCGTCGAACACAGTCGCAATCCAAAGCTAATAACAACAATGGCTGAAATATATCCCCAAGTCTCAATTCGGACAAGCCAGTCCGTTAATACAGTACATGCAATGACTATTAGCGGTGCCGTCACCAACCCAGGTCTAATCACAAGCACTGCAATTATCATGGACAGTAACGAAACCCGTGACAATGAAAGGCGGGAGACTCCAGGCGTAACGGGAATCCCAAGCCCGGAGCCTCCACCACACAAGGCACAACAAAGGCGAAAGCTGTTCACCTACAGGATCCATCTAAAATTCATGGAAATAAACCTGCACCGTGAACAACGTCCCCTATGTGTGGTAACAAATGACGAGAGATAAACAAAGCCCCAAATGAGCACAGGAGGAGGCCGCGGCCGGAGACTGCAGTCGGCCGAATTAGGCGTAAGGGAGTTGGCACCAATTCCTGCAAATAAAAGACCCAGGGAATTGGAGGGGGCACCACATAGGAACCACTCGAGGGGATGCACCAAAGAAATACTTAAGCGTAACTACATACAACCGGATGTTGGGAATCATTCGACAAGTTTGTGGGACGTCAAGGTGAATAAAAACTAGTAGAATCGTATTGTAGCCAGACACAATGAACATGTCGACCATTCGACTTTACCCAGACAGGCTCACAGCTCATGTTGATCAGCAAAAATAAGTTCCCCCGACACTGTGAAGCACAGAAATTGGGGCACGAGTCTTCCACACTGCGGCACAAGCCGCATTGCCATGGCTGGGACGTTTCATTCGGCCTAATGCACAGACTAAAACTCTGTCGATGTTGACGTCACATGTCCCATTGTGGAGACTACAGGGAGTGCGACCTAGCGGGAGCAAGTCCTATTCGCTCGCTCCAAAAACGAGTTGCGTCACGAGCACTCTCGATCAAAACCCATGCACCATTTATAGGACGCAATCACAACCTGGTGTCCGCGACTGATAAACAAACTAAAAGTTAAAATCAAGTTTTTGTTGGTGATGTATTGCATACATATTTAGAGAGGAAATTTTCGGAAAGTAATGTAAGTCAAATTATTATCGGACAATTAATAGTTTGTTTGTACGCTGCACTCGTCTATAGCTGGCAGGAAGGAACTAGTCACGTGGCTAAAACGTCAGTTTCGCTAGTGTCTGCGGTTTTTGCTCTGTTCGTATATTAGAGAAACTAGAGTAACTGTTATGCAATTGCGGCTGTGTTCCTTGAACGGTCAGTGTAGCAAGTGAGCTATCCATTACGAAGTGTTAGTTATTCATCCAAGGTAAAAGCATTATTGCATGTACCTTCATTTATTTCTTTATGGCGTTTGGGACAAAAGGCATTCTCAAATGGAACACAAAAATACAGGTAAGTATTTTAGGATAGTAGGAAAAACTAACACTATACTTTGCTCACCCCAATGACGTTAACCCATGCTTCATTTAGCTAGTTGATGCCAGACCGTCACAAAATCGATTTACTGACTATTAGGACATAAGCTAATTCGATAAAACTGAAGCAAACAATCAACTAGCTAGTTGTTGTTCTCAATTCGTACGTCATAAATGTGAATTCTTTTCGGTTGTTCGTGTAGAAAAATAGTATTTTTGTATGTTAAAAATGTTAACAATAGACGGATATCACCAGCTTCACTCCTTCAATCCGCGCACCCCTTTTCTTCAGAAACAGGAGGATTGAGTTCCTTTTAAAACTGAAACGTCTCTGTAGTCTATGTGTCTAACCAGTTGAAGTCAACCAATTGGGAATTTATGCCATGTTACCAGGCATGATGCAAAAGACGATTGAATGAATTTTGTTGTGCTAAATAGCGTCAATTGTAGTTCGCTGCTAACCAGAAAAGTAAAACAGCAACAGTACGGAAAAACGGAAATTGTCGAATTAAAATCCTTTTCAACACCTAGGTTTATCTCAGGACGGAGAGGAACAATTTTGCTAGGAAATATATAGGACGTTTTCCATGCAACAATAAAACGTTTAGTCATTATATTTATATTTTATTGGTCGTTTATTGGCTGAGCGAAGAGTAGACTTAATACACTAGTAAATTCGTATTTTATTGGCTGTTTATTGGCCGAGCGAAGAGTTGGCTTAATACACGAGTGAATTTGGATTTGGTCGTTTATTGGCCGAGCAAGAGTTGGTTTAATACACAAGCGAATTTGGATTTTATTGGTCGTTTATTGGCCGAGCGAAGAGTTGGCTTAATACACGAGTGAATTCGGATTTTATTGGTCGTTTATTGTCCTAGCAAAGAGTTGGGTTAATAAACGAGTGAATTCGACTTTTATTGGTCGTTTATTGGCAGAGCTAAGAGTTGCCTTAATACACGAGTGAATTCATATTTTATTGGTCGTTTATTGTTCTAGCAAAGAGTTGGGTTAATAGACGAGTGAATTCGAATTTTATTGGTCGTTTATTGTCCTAGCAAAGAGTTGGCTTAATACACAAGTGAATTCGGATTTTATTGGTCATTTATTGGCCGAGCTAAGAATTGGCTTAATACACGAGTGAATTTGGATTTTCTTGGCCATTTATTGTCCTAGCAAAGAGTTGGGTTAATACACGAGTGAATTCGGCTTTTATTGGTTGTTTACTGGCCGAGCGAAGAGTTGGCTTAATACATGAGTGAATTCGGATTTTATTGATCGTTTATTGGCTGAGCGAAGAGTTGGCTTAATACACGAGTGAATTCGGCTTTTATTGGTCGTTTATTGGCCAAGAGAAGAGTTGGCTTACACGAGTGAATTCGGCTTTTATTGGTCATTTATTGGCTGAGCAAAGAGTTGGCTTAATACACGAGTGATTTCGGATTTTATTAGTCGTTTATTGGAGAGCAAAGAGTTGGCTTAAAGGCCGTTTGAAAACTTTTAACCGCTACAAACAAACCACGTGCCTCCTTAATTATTGAGTAAAAATGTGGTACGCCCTCGTGCACCTGGAAACAAGCTATAAAGAGTAACGTTACTGATGTCACTAGATGACGCCACGGGAAAAATATAAAAAAAATTCCCCTGGTGCCATCTAGTGACACTAATATCGTTGATCTTTATAGCTTGTTTCCAGGTGCACGAGGGCACCCCAAATTTTTACTCAATAATTAAGGAGTCACATGGCTTGTTTGTTGCGTTTAAAAGTTTTGCGTTGTGCATTTCTTTGTTTCCTGCGAGACAGAACTCGATAGGCCTAGATGCTGCAATGCTAATTTGGTGGCAACCAGCCTTTAATATACAAGTGAATTCAGATTTTATTGGTTGTTTATTGGCGAGTGAAGAGTCGGCTTAGTACACGAGTGAAGTCGGATTTTATTGGTCGTTTATTGGCGGAGCAAAGAGATGGCTTATGAATGAGTTCGGATTTCGTGCTTCTCTCAGTTTGTCAGTGTGTTTTCTGTTTGGCACACGATAACATTCGCAATTTTGTCCCGATTTGGTTAAATTTAGTGACCAAGAAGGTTTGCTGCAGCAAATCCACGAGTTTGAAGATGAAATTCCTACTTCACGTTTGTTAGTGGGGGCAGAAATCATACAAGTACAGCAGTAAAGCATTTCCCTGTGGAACAATGAACAGAGATCGTATACGTTTCTGCCGTGTAAGTATAGAAAATAAGCTAACGTATTTTTTTATATTTAGCTTTTAAAGCTATTATATCTCGCTTGGCCAAGTAACTGATTTTCAGAACTTAATGATATATAGCATATCTCGCTTGACCAAGTAACTGCTTTTAGAACTCAGTATAGGCCTAGTAAACTACAACACTGCTTCAACCTGGGTTTAATTGACGTCATTTTAGGTAGTATTTTACTATTTGGTATTGCGTACTGCGCTCAGCATCATGACCGGCTCTGCTGTAGTTTGTTATCCAGACCATTTCACGCTTAATCAAATTATTATGCCCTATACGAAAAGAAACTCCGTGTGCAGCTGTGGCAAAAAAAGGCAAATCAAAGGCTTGGACTGTTATGCAGAACATTTAAATATATTCCTGCAGACGCATTCAGTGTTGTCTACAAAACTTATGTTAGACCAATCCTCGAATATGGTAATGTCCTGTGGTCCCCGCACTTCATGAAAGGTATTAATTAATAGCCTTAAAAAAATACAAAGGAGAGCTAAGCGGCTGGTCCCTACGTATAATAAACTCTCATATCCAGAACGGTTTACTAAGCTTCGCCTACCATCTTCGGAAAAGAGAAGGAAAAGGGGTGACCTTATCGAAGTGTACAAGACATACCCAGAGACCGGTTTTGGACCCTACGTGAAGACACCATTTACAAGCAACGTACTAGATTACGGCTTGCCAGTACCTTCTTTTCACATCTAGTGATCAATGACTGGAACAGGTTGCCTATGAGTGTAGTCAATGCTACCATCCAGAACTCTTTCAAAAATTAACTTGATAAATTGGTCTGGTAATTTGTTTATTGTATTCCGAGGGGAACTTATGAGCAAAAGGCTCCACTGTTCACTAGTTCTTTATAATCTTTATAAGCATGCCACGAAACATACTGGCATGGTATCGCTAAGTGCAGTAGACCTGTTACCTTTCGTATTGACATGCAAGATTTCAATACTTGCAACAAGATACAGCAGATAAAATAATTATAAAGTTGTAGGGAGCATACAACGTAAACTTACAAAAACAGATTGAAAAGCTGAGCGTAATTACAGTAGTCATGAGGTTCAAAAGCGTGTCGTAGACGTTCATGTTGTAAATGCTTTAAAAAAATTTATCACTTACTGATCAGTTCCCAGAAAAAAATTCTATTTACTTCTACACACTCATGATTTTAAAATGTCCAACACGCTAGAATTTTCTAAGCGGCGCTCTGGCTAAGGCCCTGGGCACAAGTGTTATCAAAACAAGATTACACTTACAATATAAACACATCACCATGAGACAAGTGTCGTAATGTGATCTGAATGCTAAATAAAAACCGAAAGAAACTAGAACGCTAATGACCATATGAACGCTAATAATAGTTTCTCTTGGCAGCACCTTACCAATTAGTATATTGTGCTAATTAATTAGTAAGTTGCTGGTAAGAGAAACTACTATAAATAAATAAGACAGTGGAGCAATTCATTACTACAAACTAGTTGCAACTGATTTCGTAATTGAATAGTTTCATTTTGGTGCATTATAGCACAGAGTCAAAATTTGCGTCTTTAACTATATTTTTTCCAGCCACTAGGCTAGGTGGCGGCTGGGGGTATAGCTAAACGCCGAAGCCTAAGAAACACAAAGGTAAAGATAAAGCAATCTTTGCTAAAGGATGCAGGTGAAGAGCCACAAAGCTAAAATACATGTCAAGCTTAGCAAAAGGATGCTGCTTAACAGCAGCAAAGCTAAAAGACAAGGCAAGCTTAGCCTAAAGGATGCAGACAGAAAACTAAAAAGCATAGCTAAAGAACGTAGCTTAAAGAGCCACTAAGCTAATACATGGCAAACTTAGCTAAAGGATAAAGTTTAAAGAGCC
>JAHWFP010257992.1:401-18512 GCA_023313725.1 Lithobius niger | reverse complement strand
CTACCATTTTAACGTATAAACGCAAACACGTTTCTAAACACAACTCACATTTAATGGAAGGCAAACGGCTTACAAAATTCACAAAAACATTTCACAATAAACGGACCAAAATGGTGATGTTGTTCCTGGCCTAGCGCCAGTCGAAGTGAGGATTTTGGCAGCCCTCACGGCTGTTACAAATCTCGGTAACCAAGGGAACTACTCTTCAGCATCTTCCGTTACCGAGTTGCACACCATCCACCATATCCGGGCTAACAGGGTTGTCACCAGTCCCAAGTTTACACACAACAAAAACACCAGGAACTGGGAATTCCAACACATGGTCATTAGCCCTGTTGTCACACAAACTGTCACACAAATACCTTAATGGCGACGGCCAATTTGGTACGTCTTAACAAATCCCCCTCTGAAAACAGGGCTATTATCTGCAACGAGAAACACACATTAAATTAGACAAAAAAGTTGTGTCTGACTCCCGACTGTGGTTTTCAGTATGTCAGAAGGGTTCATCTTCGTCGGCACATATTCAATGTTGACACTTTTGTCCTCAATTTTTCTCGCGCACATGGTGATAGATAATATCTATATGTTTGGTGCGACTCTTCTCTATGTAGCTAACGGCGTGAGACCGCGCACTCTGTGAGTCGGTGCACAAGGTAACTGGCTTCTTGTCTTCAAGACCAATTATGCCAGTTTCCAACAAAAGTTCACGCATCCAAAGGCACTCTTGGACACCTTGCGAAATGGCTTTATATTCGCTTTCCATGGTGGAAAGCGAAACGGTTCTTTGCAGGTTGGACCTCCATAAGAAGGGAACATTTCCATACGTTGCTAGAACTCCTGTGGTAGACCTCCTTGTGGCAGGGTCGCTTGCATGGCTCGCATCTGTGAAAATTTTCAGGCCTGTATGGTCGGGACGCATCACGAGGCTCTGGTCTTTCGTACCTTGGAGGTAACGAAGAATCCTCTTGCCAGCCAACCAGTCTTCTCGCGTGGGAGCAGACGCACGCTGAGCGAGGTTATTCACAGCATACGCTATGTCAGGTCGTGTGCCGTTCGCTATATATGAAAGCGAACCCACTAATTCCCTTAGTGGTATTTTGTTTGGGCATTCAGTGCCCTCGTTTGTTTGTTGACCTGCAGTAACGATTGGGGTCGTGACAGGAACACAATCTTGCATGCCAAACTTAGCCAGAATCTTGTTTATGTACGTGGTTTGGTTAAGCAGCATTGCCCCATCAGACGTTTTTGAAAACTTGATCCCAAGCATAAAGTTTATAGGGCCTAAAGGCCTTATGTCAAAACTTGAAGTTAAAATCTTCTTAGCTAGCTGCTGCATCTTGTGACTTGATGTGATTGCAGCTACGTCATCGACATAAACGATGAAAATTATAAGTTCTTTTCCTTGACGTATGTAGAAAACGCAGGCGTCTGAACGACAACGTTTCATGCCGTGCTTAATCATTTGTTCGGCGAAACGAATACTCCATCGTCGTCCGGATTGTTTGAGCCCGTAGAGACTGCGTATTATTTTGCAAACTTTGTCTTCATGTCCAGGCTCTTTAAAACCTTCTGGCTGGGCCATATAAATTTCTTCTCCGTCTCCCAAGTAGCCGTTCAAGTATGCAGATTTAACGTCGAATTGGTCCACGAAATAATTGTTCTGGACTGCTACAGCTAAGAGCAGACGTACGGTAGGTAGTCCCGCGGTTGGTAAGTTTCGTAATATTCAGTACCATATTTTTGGTCAAATCCTTGGGCCACTAGCCTTGCTTTATAGCGTTCCACTTCGCCTGTCTCCGTCTTTTTAATTTTCAGTACCCACTTGCTTCCTATAGTGCGGGCACCTGGAGGGAGGTCGACGAGTTCCCAAGTCCCGTTTGCTATAAGCGAACCATATTCATCATTCATAGCAATACGCCATTGATTGGCATCTGGGCTGGACATGGCTTCTTTAACATTTTTCGGCTCGTTCGGGATAGCACACAATGAGAGAATATAGTCATCTTCTTCAGTGGGCTCTTGCTGAGGAACGTCGGCAACAGCTGCATTACTGTGAATCTCCCCCTCTGACGAAGTTCCGTAGCTTAATTCAGGTATGGTTACGCCTTCACGTCTAGCTCTGGCTCTTGTAATTCTTGCTTCTGGTACTTGAGCAGGTGTAGGTACTGGCCGTTCTATCGGAGTGTGCTGCCTTGGGGTCTGCGGTACAGTCAGTGGAGTCCTAGGCCTATGTCCACTCACTGGAGTTTGGGGCCGATGGACTTGAATGGGGGTCGCTGCTGAACTTCCTGGCGCTTCATTGCCTGTGCTTGCATTGAGTGGTGCGACCTGACCAGCCTCATCCTCTACAGACGTTGGATTGTAAGAAAGATCAACAATGATCGAGTCTAAATCAATACCAAATTTTTCTACATTGTTTTTGAACAGTCTTGATGCACCTAGCACTTCCTCTTGAAAATCAACGTTTCTGCTTACTATTACCTTGCTGTTATCAATGTCATAGAGTCTGTGTGCACGTGATTGTTGGTCATAGCCAAGCATTATACAGGGTACTCCTCTTGCATCGAGTTTTGATCTTTTTAGTGGCGGTTTTAAGGCAAAACACAAACAACCGATTGCTTTAAAATATTTTACGGTTGGCTTAACTTTCGTATTTTCCCATATTTGCCTAGGAGTTTTATTACGATTTCTGACATTTGTGCAATGATTACGAATGAATACTGCTGTGTTCACCATTTCTCCCCAAAACTTTGTGGGAAGTTTTGCTTGCACTAACGTTGCCCTAACAAGGTTCATGATTGTCAAGTTGAGCCGTTCCGAAATTCCATTGCTGGACGCTGAGTAGGGTGGTGAAAACTGATGCTTAATGCCATTTTGAAGCATGAATTCGGCCATCTTGGAGTTCTGATACTCTGTCCCATGATCGGACATGAAGGTCTTAATTTTACACCCTGTGGCAGCTTCAGCTTTTAATTTATATTCAACGAATTTATCAAAAACTTGATCTTTTGATTTCATGAACGCCACTTGCACAAAACGACTTCTACAATCAATGAATGTAACGAAGTAACGGGAACCTGCCATTGTTGGCGTCGGAAAGGGACTGACTACGTCAGAGTACACTAAACTAAGCCTTTCGACAATAGGATTGGATGCAACAGTCTTAAATGGCTTTGTTTTGCTATTTCCTTGGAGACAAGCAGAACATGCGTTATTTTTTGGCTTAATGGCGGATTGCCTAGAAAAACCTCTTAGTGCTCTTGACTTTGCAATCATTTTCAAGGTGAGTGGGGAGACGTGCATAAATCTTTTATGCCATAATTCGGTTTGCTTATTCATTTGAGAATTATTTTGGCAATTTTCAGGCAGTTTTTCTTGCTTATTCTGGATTTTTGAAAAAACTCGCACCTGACCTTGATTTAAGTCTTGGTCTTGGTTATTTGTGGTACGGAAATCTTCATGCATTTTAATTTCTTGCTTAACTGGCATAACACTAGTTTGGTTTATTTTAATGTAACTGTCATTTTCCAGAGATAAAATGTTGTTTGGAGCATTTATCACTACTTCTGGATTGCTTACAATTTTTGGATTGCTAATGACAAATAAACCTGCAATATACTGAGCAGTTGCTACAAGTTTGCCAGATTGCTTATGGATTATTTCACACACATCATTGTCAAAGGTAATTCTTAACCCTGATCTCATTGCCTGTCCCACAGAAAAGAGATTCACGTCAAATTCAGGTAAAAACAGTGTTTTCTGCATTGATAAATTTATACCATTTGAACTTATTTTTACGATACCTTCTATTTTTGTTGACACTGTAGTTGCTTTGGTTGCACATTTTACGTTTTCAACTGGTATTTAGTATGAAACCAATTTTCATTTCTTACGCAATGACGGACTGTTCCCGAGTCTATAATAAGTGCATTCTTAAGATTGAAACCTGTCTTAGCTGCGTATGCTTTTATTCCAACAAACTTCGTGTACGTGAAGCACGCAATATTTGCCTTACTTTCTGGCGTTTGACGGCTAGCATTCCGTCGCGATCCACGCCATCTGGAACGTCCACGAAATTGTTCTTGGGGGGGTGCAGGGGTGCCGCAGGCTGGAGTTTTGTGTCCGGCGCCGCCGCATCTATAGCATGATACGCCGCCTTGTACTTGTGGCGTCTTTGGTGTCGTGAAGTACGTCGACTCTGAAACAGGTTTAGCATGGGTATACGCAATTTCTTTCGACTCATGCATGATCAATAAATGTTCAATATCCTCAGACTTTAGGCTATCAGTCTTCTTAAGGGGTGCCAAGTAACTCGTGACTAAATTATCATAACTTGCAGGCAAGCCTAGAATTATATAGCATGCTTTTTCTTCGTCATCGATTATTTTTCCAGTATCGGCTATACTTTGAAATAATGCACCAATTTGTCCTAGAAATTCAGCTACGGACATGTCGTCAGTTTTACGAAAATCGTGCAGCTTTCTTCTTAACGCTAGATAACGTAACACATTTGAGGGTTCGTACCTATTCTTCAAGTGTTGCCAAATCGTATGTGCTTCTGTCAAGTTTCTAGGAATTTGAATTTTTAGCAGATCGACACTTAAAGTTATCAACCCCGTTGCTTTTTCATTTGCTAATTCCCATTTGGCTAACTCTTTATCATCGGTTGGTTTTGCTTTTCCTGTCATGACTAAACCCCAAATGCCTTGTTGCTTTAGGAGCGCTTCTACACGACATCACCAGGATGCGAAATTTTTGCCGTCTAACAACTGGATATTTGAAAGATTATTCATCTTTTGACTTAAATCTCCCATTTTTAAATAATATCACTGTGCACTTAGGCTTTACGAGTTTTCTTTCTTTCTAGGTACACTGTCCTATGTCGATTATTTCTACTGCAATCCCTTTAAATTATTTCTGGCGGAATTACTACGATTTTTCAATGTATAAACATTGACATTTAAATACCATTAACTGTTTGGTATGACTCCGACTGCACTTAACGTATACTTGCCATTATTTTGAAGAAACCAGGAAACATCTTGAAATTGCCGTCTTGTATCCTCGTTGGTTTACCTTGACGTTCTTGCATGGCTTCATCCTCCGTCAGTAGTTGTGAAGTAAGTCGCTGCTGTCTTGAAACTGCATACGAGCATGACTGCATACGAGAGGGTTAAAATTTCGAAGGAACGTTAGGTTTAAGTTTGCCATATTTGCGTTATCACGAAAACCACGCTCTGCTACCACTTGTTGAGGCTAATTTAAGTGAACCGATCTACTACCATTTTAACGTATAAACGCAAACACGTTTCTAAACACAACTCACATTTAATGGAAGGCAAACGGCTTACAAAATTCACAAAAACATTTCACAATAAACGGACCAAAATGGTGATGTTGTTCCTGGCCTAGCGCCAGTCGAAGTGAGGATTTTGGCAGCCCTCACGGCTGTTACAAATCTCGGTAACCAAGGGAACTACTCTTCAGCATCTTCCGTTACCGAGTTGCACACCATCCACCATATCCGGGCTAACAGGGTTGTCACCAGTCCCAAGTTTACACACAACAAAAACACCAGGAACTGGGAATTCCAACACATGGTCATTAGCCCTGTTGTCACACAAACTGTCACACAAATACCTTAATGGCGACGGCCAATTTGGTACGTCTTAACACAATTAAATTATAATTAGGGTCGGTCGGGAGAAGCTTTTTTTTTTTTTTTTATGGTTAGCTGTTTCTGTACAGTAACGCCGTTTTTCATTCCGGCATAATGCTAAAACATTAAGTCACAAATTAGGCTACAAGGAAAAAAATAACGGTTGGGAGGAATAATGAGATCGGTCGCAGGGGCGTAAACTTACTGTCCAAAGAAAGGAGGGGTGGGGGGATAACTTCTCCCCCCCACCCAAAAAAAAGCGATACATAATGACCGGTCCGTAAGCATGCCTCCTTGAAATCGCCAATAAATTAATATACGTAACATAGTCGGCAATGATAGGACGTAAATTTCGACATAAACACACAATATTATTTATTTGGTCAACTTTGTTCAAATAAAACTAACGTGTGGGTATTTTACCGCAGCAACAAACAGGAGACATCGATGATCATAACGTGCAGTCATCTGCGCCAGTGTTTGTTTACCTCTAGTCGCACCATCTTTGCCGTTTAGCATTTGCACGATATGTCGCATGGCGCGGCTCCGAAATGAGTATGATCTATAGCGTCGGATGTGACGTCATGCTTGTTTCACAGAGCAATGCGCGCCGCGGTCGTGTGAACTATATTTTAGCGCAGTTGACGTATTAGTAAAGCGGCCAGGACGGAGGGATTTATGTGCCTTTAAGGGCTTCGTTGTTGTTGATTACCGTGAAGTGGGTCACATCGATGTAGTGACTTCACCGATCTATCGCTTTCACCGCCGCTAGTGCTTCTTTTTCTAAGATTCTGTATTGCGACTCAAGTTGTAAAAGAGTTCTACTTTCACATTTATGACTTTGGCAAGCATTCCTCCAATGCCATAGTCTGAAGCATCGGTTTCGACTTGGAAGGGCTCGGAAGTTTAGGGAGCTTTAGGAAGTCCGATTCCAAGAGTTAGCTTTTTGAGTTTGAGGAACACTTCGGCGTGGTCTGGTGTCCAGATATACTTGGTGTCCTTCTTCGAAAGTCCGTTGAAGATCTGCGAGTAGTTTGTGATAAAACTACGGAAATAATTTGCTAATCCAAGGAATTGTTGTCGTTTAGTGGTAGGCTGGGGAAAGTCACACAGACGTATTGAATTTCCCTCACCGACTGATTTCTTGACTGGAGACTTCATGCCCAAGGATCTTCATCACGGGTACATAAAAATGGCATTGCTGCAACACTGTGAGGACTTCTGGTGGCCTTCAGATGCTCTTTCCACGTAAGGATAGTGCGATATTGATATCGGTATCAGACTACTGTAAAGCTTCCGATACATATATTCGTTAGGCCAAGAAATGCAACAGTCTTCCCTGTAAAACTGACATGTTGCAAAAGCAACAACCAAGTGAGGAAAGCAAAGCCATTTGTTCAGTTTGTAATGAAAATATAGCACATGATAGTTCTTAAGCTGTAAAAGTTTTACAGCAACCAAAAGAGTAAAAATGCTCTTATTGCTGCACAGAACTTCTTGGATACTATCAGCTGTTGGAACCCCTGCAAAACAAGAAACTGAAGCTACATTTGTATGGAAATACAATTTAGTCTTTTTTTTTTTTTATTATTATTATTATTATTATCGTATACCCTTTATTGGTATCGGATCGGTAAAAAACTCGTCGGTTGATCCCTATTTCCAAGTGTCAGATGCTAGTATTATTTCGTTGACAAAAAAGCGACGCAGTCTCTACCAATTCGACTATGACATTCCTTTAAGCCGAAGGCATTACCGTCCATCTGTATGACCCTCGATGTGACAGGAACTGGTTCAATCCCATGAATCCAGGTGCAGAGGGATTTGATGAAAGCCAGATTTTCCGTTTGACACGGAAATATTTTCTTTTCCCAGCTAGATAGTGAAAAATATCATCTTGGCGGAGGGGAGGGAATGAATCAATCTCGGACTGTTCAAAATTCGGCCTCTAGCTGATTCCGTTTTTCTATCTCTTCAGAAATACAGGCAAACCCCATTCGCTAACACTAGTTTCAATTCGATCAGTCTTCCAATTCATCTGTCATCTTGTCTGTTTCTTTCTGTTGCTCTTTTGAATGTAGGTAGCCTAGTGACTTGACTGGGCGAGGTTTTCTGATGAATTGAAACACGTGTTGACGAAAGCTTGTCAGGTCTTACCTGGAAGTAATGTCATGATTGTCAATCAATTCCAGAAGTTCTGAAAACTGCTCTTCTGATATGTCGTAAGTGCATTTGTTACGGCTTGTTCCAGATCAGCTGTCATCTTCCGCATTGGTGCACGCGAGTTAGGGGTACCTCTGGTTAATGGGAAGGGTCTGTCTAACCTGTTTTTGAGTGCTTCCTTTTCATTCCCGAAGTCAAACAACTTTATCTTCATGAAATCCCTGTGTAGTAAAAGGTCTAATACTAGTCCGTTGAAGACTTGAAATTTTCGGTAACTTCTACTTCATATTTCATATTATTTCATCATATTTCGATGGTTCAGCTCACAATCTTGTGGGCAATCCCTGACAAAATGTCCGATGTGGCCCACTTGCAGCAACCTGAAACCTTTCTTAGTCGCCTGGCGAAACTTCCTTGTTTAATGACTGGCTGGATTGTAGCATGGAGCTGGAATCATTCGTTTGTGTATCTTCCATTGACTGTCGATTTGATTCTGGCCTGGTTGGCTTGAGTCCGCTGCAATAGATGTAGCAGGGTTGAGCTTAAGGAGGGGCTGTGAATCGCTCTGTATCTGACGTGTTGACAAGTGTCCACTGCTAGGCTTGGAAGCTTGCGCTTGCGTACGGACTGAAAGCCAAATGAGTACAGAAATCGAATGAGATTGGGTCATTGCAGCGACTGTTGGCAGTTCCACTTACGTCTGCAAATGGATAAATCAAAACATTGACAGTTCTCCCAGGCCTCCACGCAGTCCGTGTAAGAAATTCAAGGAAACTTCTTACTGGCGAAGATCTCTTAAGTGAGAGATCTCTTAAGAAAGCGAGAGAAGAATAAACATGGAAAGAGAAAAATGAACAACGAAGAAAGCATCTTGTTCCTCATAAATAAAGTTTTGAAGAAGGCCTGATTCACCGCTGTCATGTATTGTAGTCCTATCTAGAAGTTAGCAATGTTGTAGTGAGTCCTCACACCTCTAGATGTAATGTGAAAGGCTCCACCATTAATGCTAGTAAACGGAGGTAGCCTAACCAAATTATTCACCATCTTGAAATATGCAGACAACAATTGAACTTTTTAGGGGGTCGCAGGGTTTTTTAATAAAATTCAAACTGGTAACAGGAGCTGACGTGAATGTAGTTCCACAACCTACACTCAGGAATCTGGCAATCCAAGTCAAAATCACTCCAACCAAAATGACCGTACCTTCCTAAACGAGCGAACAGAACGCACCACTGTTGTGAAGTAGCATCAGCCATTCAGTACCTTCCGAAACTGCAATCGTAGCTCGGCAAAATCAACAAGCTCAACAGAGCACTCGTTACGTCGTAACTTTAAGGTGACCAGATGTGGCTAATTGATTGGACCAAGTTAGGCTAATGGATGTAACCAGGCGCTAGCAATGCCAAATTGCAAACCATCTCGGGGAGCTGGTTGCCAGTGATGGAGTTTTTGAGCATGCGTGAGGACCCGGAAACTGATTCATTGCTGACGATGGTTGACGTAGGCAAGCCACATCAACACAGGTATGGTAGGGAATGAGTTGTACTGTCACCAACAGTGGTGCATTTGGTTCGTTCTGTTCGGTGCTTTAGGAAGGTACTGATTGACTCCATACATACACACATCAGCTTATCCCAGTGGTTGGCAAATGCAAACTGCAGTGTGAAGTGAGAAACAGTACAGAGGCAATAGAATTTATAGTCACTATCAACGAAACTGCTCCAATTCTAGGTAGAGGAGCATGTCAGCAAGTAGGCCTCGTACAGCGAATTATGGAGCCAAGCAGTAAAGAATAACCACTAAGAGCACAAAGATCAGCATTTTTTTTAGCTAAGAAGTGGGGAGGGGGGGGGTCAAAAATCAAGCAGTCTGCGGCTGTAATCGTAACGGTAAAAACAAAAATGCTGTAACTGAAACTGGTAGTGATGAAGATGTGCTGACAGACAGTAACTTCCAAAAGCACCGAATAGAACATACCATTGTTCGTGACATTTTGGCTCCAAACTTGACATCACGTGTGCGCAGTGATGTTGCATCAGCCGTTCAGTACCTTCCTAAACTACAATACAGCTCAACAAGCTCAGCAGAGTATTCGATATGTCATACCTTCACCGCAACCAGACCTGGCTAATGGTTTTGACCAGGATTGGCTAATAGATGTGACCAGGCGAGAGCAATGCCTAATTGCGAACCATCTCAGGGAGGTGGTTTGCTGGGGTGAAGGTTTGAGCATGCGGCGAGCTAACAGTTTTGACGAAACAAATTCATCGCTGACGATGTTAACGTCAGTTAAGCCGCCTCAACATGGATATTAGCAGGGAATGAGCCAAACTGTCACCAACAGTGGTGCGTTTGGTTGTTTAGGAAGATACTGAGGGACTGTATTTCCCACATAATAAAAAGTGGCAGAGTTGCTGGCTCATGGAAGAACAGAACTTCGACCTTTTACTAACAAAAGCCTATGGTGCGTACTTGTAATTTTTTTTTGCATGTTTTATGGGAAGGGTCCCCTAGTTCTCCATCTAGGATTTGGGATACATTTTAAAAAGTCCAGATTGTCCCTAGCTCAATCTTTCCTCTTCCTAGGAGTTCTCTTCAACCTATCGTCGGCAACAGTGATGCCCTCACCGGACCGCATAGAAGATGTCCTACAACAGTCTAGGATTTTCTAACCCAGAAGTCATACAAGCTAGAGGAGTTAAAACTCCTGATCGGGAAACTGGACTCCATGGCAAACCTGGTTCCATACGGAAGGTGGATGTCCCAGCCTTTCCATCATTATTGACATAATGATAGACACTTGGGGAACAAACCAACCTCCAAGAGAAACCACACAACGACGAATACTTTCCTGTCGACAATGCTATGGTGGTCAGATGTCCAAGTCTTATCTCAAACAGTTCCACTTCACGAGCCTCACCCAGACTTGATTCTCCTAACGGATGCATCAATGGAGGGCTGGGGAACCTACATCGTAGGCCACAAAACCTCAGGACTTAAGACAAAAGAATTGGATCACATAAACGTTCTGGAACTCAAGGCAGTCCTCAAAGCCCTCAAAAGTTTACATTGGAAAAAACAATACAGGACCAGATAGACAATACCACAGCAGTATCCTACCTCCAGAAAGGAGACGGGACAAAGTCCAGAAACCTTCACACAGTAACCTCAGAAATTTTCACCTTTTGCATTCAGCAAGAAACAACACTTCTGTATCTTCACATTCCACGAAATCGGAATGTAATTGCAGATTCTCTCTCGAGACGTCACAAACCAACCATGGGAGAATGGATCCTGAAAGAATCCTTCCGCAAATATCTGTTCGTGTGGGAAGCTTTAGTGGTCAACCTATTCACCACGAGGTGCAATGCCAGACTACCCCTTTTCATCAGCCCAGTCCCAGACGAACAAGCTTGGGCAGTAGATGCCATGTCAACACCTTCGATCATCCTCTTTGGATCCGTGTCATGTTCCTACCATTAAAACTTCCCTGGACTGGAGGGCAATCGCCCGGAGGGCCAAACTGTTTTATGATGAAAGAAATTTTGATTTAAATTAAGATGCAGTATTGATGATGTAGCATCAAGCTACAAAAAATTGTCACGGTAACAACTTGTAATTGCAATGATAAGATAATCTAACGATTATCAACACCAATTTTGTTGATGTGATAATGACATGACATTATTACAAACAAAAACGTCAAGTGTGCCGTAAAAAAAGGGGTCACGATTTTAGTTTCATTTGTTAAAATGTACACAGATAAAAATTGATGATTTTTAATTAAAATAAGCAAATGCCCAATGGAGAATATTGCATCGGTTAAAGTGCTGTCGTGCTTTACTTTTTTAAATATGATTCATAAAGCACAACAGCAATTAATGCAGATGCAACTTTCTGAATTGTATATTTGCTTATTTAAATTAAAAATCAATTATATCCGTGTACATTTTAACATGTAAAGTGAAGCTTCAATCCTATAACTCCCATTTTTTACGGCACACTTGATGTTTTTGTTTTTAATCCATGTCCCTTGCTACGGCTATTGCGTCGCGCTACAAAGATTTATGTCGTCGACAATTGAACTGATTTGATGTTTGTTACCTTACTTGCTGCCCAGTTTGAAACGTTTCAGCTCAACTCTGAAAACCTGCATCAATAAATTCTCCTTTCTGTCATTTCTAGCTGCCAATTTCGCTTTTATTTACCCATCAATCAACGAAGAATGCACCAGGCATTTGCTGAGTGGCATTGTTACCTAATTACAATGGTAAAAACCAAGTAAAACAATGAAACCGATCGTTCAGGGTCCCTTAACTCTGGAACTGCTGGACCAATTAAACAAGCGGCTACAGTGACTGCCTAGTCGCACCGATCTTCTGTACATTTCCCTCACTTCCAATGTTGAGGCGCAGACCTCTATCATGCACTACAACGGCTGTCTCTATTATACTAATCTAACAGCAGTAACCATCACAATTGCTGGTTAAAAATGTGTTAGCTTTTAGGCCTATTTTAAGTTTGTCAGCTTTTAGGCCTAGTTTTAATTTCGTAAGTAGCAGCTAACGGAGAGTTGAATTGTATAGTAAGCATATTCGTTTTTGCAACACGGTTCGCCTTCAGGTACACAGTTAAAAGTGTTCACAACGTAATGCGCAACATAGCCTATATAGATCAGTGGGGAAGTGACGAGAGAGACGCTGTTGATGACACTGTTGCGACTCGTAGCAACTTGACGTTGCCGTGGTGACATGATTTTAGGCCTAATTTTCATTTTTTAGGTCTAATTTTTTTTTAAGCAGTTTTGATTTCGTAAGTAGCAGATAGGCCTAATGGCGAATTTGATTCTACGGTAAACCTATTCATTCACGCAACAGTACGACGAGACTTTTAAACGAAGCTAAAAGCCATTTCTTTTTATTGCGGTGTTATCTTGGGATTTCAAATCGACGATCAAATGTTTTTTCTAATTTAGTGACGTCGAAGAAGTCTATTAGCTATAACGAAGTAACGATGTGTAATTTGCCATGTTCTTTAACTAACTCCTCACACTAAATCGAACGTTGTAAACAGTGGTCGTCATTTTCTGGTACCATTGCGAAGTTGAAAAAAGCGACGGACGGACAAAGTCGTTGCAATAGTCTTCTCAGCCGGTACGGCTGTACAGAAGACTAAAAAGTGCTCTCTTGTGAGGATGAAGGTCAAGGAAATTTTTGTCTTTGATCACATTTCAGATTTTAGGTAGCTGCAGTAGTTTTTTTCTGAAACGGTGTCACACAAGACCAAGTGAACAGTTTTAAAATTTATGCGGGCTCGCCTTTACTCTTGAAGAAATTCATAATTTTTAGCAAAAATATACCTCTTTACTATCTAGCTCTAGCGAAGTTTGGTCGAAATATATTGAATGGGAACGGAGATATTAATAATTTTTAGTTTTGCTGTAGGGTATATGATGGAATCACATTTGTTTATTTGTTGTTTTTATTTTTAGACTGGGGGGGGGGTTAGCCTGTAAATTTATTAAAAAACTAATTCGGTGGGCCAATTTTTTTTTTTAATTTGGTGGGCCAAAATTGTTATGAGCCGGGGCATAAGAATTGAGTCAGTCCGGGCCTGCTCACAATTTTAGTACCACCAAGAATTTATTGGTACCACTTATAAGAAGTAGTTCGTATTCTTCAGCCAATTTTGGCCACCAAACAGGTTATCTAGCTATGGCTTCATCCTCACTATTCTACTGTAACTTATGTGTAACCTGATTTTGTGGTTAAGTAAGGCATTAGTTCAACACTTACACTTGTCATCCTTTGACCATCCGTGTATAACATAAAACTGTGGATAAAAGCTTATTTTGCTTAATACTATGTTGTAATTGACTCGATAAGGTAATAATTGTCTGTCTGTTTAATGGCCATGACCGACTCCTCTCTCTACATCCGATTGCTCAACGGGAATATTGATAATGCATCAGCTGTACCGTTTAATGAGCCTTTGATAGGTATAATCATTTTGAAGCTAAGTTCCCTGGCTTCAACCGTAACAGCAATGTGTCTGTTTGGATTGAAGATCCAAGTGAGAGCTTTATTATGTGTTGCAAGAACAAGCCTTCTATCAGACAAATCTTTTGACTGAACACAATAATGAGGGTTTCATGTCTGTATGAGCATACTTTCGTTGTTCTGTGTTTAATATTTTTGAAGAGAATGCTGTCGGTTGGTCTTCTCCCCTTAGTAAAACATGCTCAAGGTCGGCTTGCACCCTATAAAGTGAAGCATCGCAACTAATTCCAAATTTAGTGTCGTCATAATGCGCCAATACTGCTTCGTAAGAATTCTAACTTCTTTAAAACTTTGTGTCGTGGTCATCACTCCATAACCATTTGGTGTCTGTCTCACAGGTTGTTTCGAACTTTCTTGATGCCAGGAACGATTGGACAACTTATATTGGTCGACAACGGTATGACTGTCAACATTATCTACACGAACATGAGCGATGCTTTTGGCAGCGTGGACTACAATACACTTTCCTCCGTCCTCCTTAATATTGGTTTGCCACCTGAAATTATTAACTTTATCTCCGCATTCTTCTCCGGCCGTAGGCAACGTGTTGTTGTTGAAGGCTGCCATTCTGAATGGACAGACGTTGGTGTTGCGCGGGGGTACTGTTCTGGGACCCAAGATTTTCGCCTTGTACACTGGCAACATCACGGCTTGCCTCTCCTCTAATTCGTCCAAATTTGTGGACGACGTCAAGCTTTACAGGCCTGTGCCTACTATCGCTAACTGCCATGAACTCCAGAGAAGCATCCATATCCTGGAGAGTAATTGTAAAGATCACCAACTTCAACTTAACCCTGCGAAGTGCCATGTTTTACATGTTGGTCATAATAACCCGAGGCACCAGTACTACATCAATGACTGGTGCTTCTGGGATCTGTGGCTGAAGAGAAGGACCTCGGTGTCTGGGTGACTGAGAATTTTAGTGTATCAAAACAGTGTGCTACGGTTGCTGCTATGGCCATTTAATAAAATCGTCGGATTGGGCGTAGCATTCCAAAACTAGATGCCGATTCCTCTTGCCTTCTCTACAAAAGTGTTATCAGGCCCATCGTGGAATATGCAAACCTGAGCTGGCTTCCATGGCTGCAGAGGGACATCAAAGTACTGGAAAAAATTCAATGGCGAGTGACCAAAAGACTCACTAAGCTACCCTGAGCGCTGCAAGAGGCTCAACCTAACTACTATGGCTAACCGAAAAAGGCGTGGAGTCCTTGTTGAGACTTTTAAGCTTTTTTCCAGAGGCAAAGAAGAGAATCTTTATCAGCGATGGACTGAATCCAGAACCAGAGGACATCCCTTCAAAGTTAGAAAACCCTCTGTACGTTTAGAAGTGAGAAAAAAACTTTTTCTGTGGGTACCATCAACGATTGGAATGGACTTGCTGCAAGCATTTTTACTAACTGCAACACAGTGAACACTTTCAAGAGCCGCCTTGATTCTTTTGTGTTATCCAGCGACAAGCTTCTAGCTTTTGCTGAGTATTTGTTTATATAATAATAATAATGGATAAGTGATAATAGCCAGATGTGGCATGAGTTTTCGAATATGTATAGGTTATTGCCTGATCATTGTATGTTTTCCTGCATCCTAGTATTGTTACAAGAGGGCTGAGATGCGGATATCGGTAGATAATGTATAATGAACCCCAAAAATTAGCACAATTGAACCCACTAAACGGTACGGGACAATTACTAATTACAAAGTATCTGGCCCAGCCCATCACTAGTTATTTTAAAACTAACATATTTGATCTCGGGTTGGCCAACATATTAACCTGATAATTTTAGCATTACATTTTCCTCAATTAATGTCTCGCTGGAGGTTTTTAAGTTGCTCGTAGACGCCTGCTTGCATGACCCTCTGCGCATGCGCAGGCCTCCCTATATAAGCGAGAGCGTGGTCGGTCTCGCCATTAATTTTCCTCCAGAGGTTCCTACGCGTCACCTCGTCTCCCACCTTTCGCGAATCTCCTAACGATAGAAGCCGCCCTTTCGGTCATCACGGATGCTGTGCTCTTTTCTGCTGCTACTCCGTCCGTCTGCGGCGACCACTGCGCGCCCGGCTTAAACCGGGACGTTCATGTCGTCGACGTTGAAGACGTTTCTCCATTGCCAACAATTTGGATCTTTTACTCTTCGCGCATCTCCTTGCGATGGCAGCTGGCCTTTCGGTCATCGCCCCGACCACGGATGCTGTGCTCTGTCCTGCTGCTACTCCGACCGTCCACGACGACCGCTGCGCGCCCAGCTTAGACCGGGACGTTCATGTCGTCAACGATGCAGATGTTTCCCCGTAACCAGATAATTGGATTTTTGTCTTTCGGTCATCTCCTTGCGATGGAAGCTGCCATTTCAGTCATCGCTCTGTCCACGGATGCTGTGCTCTCTCCTGCTGCCACTCCGACCGTCCACGACGACCGCTGCGCGCCTGGCTTAGACCGGGACTTTCATGTCGTCATCAGACGTTTCCCCGTAACCAGAAATTTGGAGTTTTGTCTTTCGGTCATCTCCTTGCGATGTAAGCTGCTCTTTCGGTCACCACTTCGGCCACGGATGCTGTTCTCTCTCCTGCACTCCTGCTGTCCACGACGACCGCTGGACGCCCAGTTTAGACCGGAATGTTCATGTCGTCAACAACGAAGACAGTTCCCCGTTGCAAGAGGCCAACACGCATGTTTGGGTTGCGTCTACTGTGAGTCATGAAAGGCGTAGACACCTATCTCATATCTCTGACTCAGCCTCCAAGAAGCGCAAGCATTCTGACTTCTTTTCGGCCAACACACCGATTCCCGCCACGTTGCAGCAAGTCCAGACGATCTCATCTCGATCAAGTTTACAAACAACTGCGTCAAGATTCATAGCCTCGTCCAAGTGAAGAGTCAAGACTGTTCCTATTTTCTTCAGCTTGTTTCGACCAGGGTTACCCCTTGTCTTGAGTGAAACGCAGACAACAGTTTTCTCACTATGCTGTTGCTTGTCTCATTCGTGGCTAATAACCACGTTTTGAGTGAAAATCCAAGGTTGGATGCCATCCGCTTTAGTTGCTTCTTTTCTCGCCCGTGGCTGTCCCCACGTCTCGAACATAAGTCGTCTGTTAATGTTCACACTGCCGCTCGTCTCATGCGTGACTAAAACCCACGCTTTGAGTGATGAATCAAGTTGGAAGCCATAGACACCACCTGCCGCTATATCGATCGTAGCTCACCCCACGTAACGAGTGAAAATCAATTCAACAGTTACTGCCCACCGCTGCACATCTCACTCGTGACTACATCCAACGTTTTGAGTGAGGAACCAAGACAGGAGCCGTGCTGTCTACACCTCTTGCCGCTTATCTCGACTGTCGCTAACCCCACGTCTTGAACGAGAATCAAGCCAACTGATGCTGTCAACTGCAGCTCGTCTCACTCGTTGCTGCCACGTTTGAGTGAAGATCCGAAACGAAAGCCGTTTACACCTCTGGCTGCTTGTCTCGACCGTAGCTGACCCCACGTCTCGAATGTAACTCAAGCCAACAGTTACTGTCCACTGCTGCTCTTCTCCCTCATGGCTAAATCCCGCGTTTTGAGTGAAGATCCAAGACGGACGCCGTCTACATCTCTTGCTGCTTGTTTCGACCGTGGCTAACCCCACATTTCGAACGTAACTCAAGCCAACTGTTGCTGTCAACTGCAGCTCGTCTGACTCGTGGCTAAATCCCACGTTTTGAGTGAAGTCCCAAGACAAAAGTCGTTTACACCCCTCTTACAGCTTGTCTCGTCCGTGACGGACTCCACTTCTCGAGCAGAATCAAGTCAACTGTTGCCGTCCCCATGTCTCGAATGAATATCAAGACAACAGTCGCTGTCCACTGCTGCTCGTCTCATTCGTTGCTAAAACCCACGTTTTGAATACACCAAGACGGAAGATGTTTTCACCTCTTGCTGCTTATCTCGGCCGTGGCTGACCCCACGTCTCGAACGAATATCAAGACAACAGTCGCTGTTCACTGCTGCTCGTCTCATTCCTGGCTAGAACCCACGTTGTGAGTGAACCTAAGACGGAAGCCGTTTGCACCTCTTGCTACTTGTCTTGACTGTGGCTGACCCCACGGCTCGAGCAAAAATCAAGACAACAGTTGCTGTCTACGTCGACTTGCCCCACTCGTGGCTAAAACCCACTTTTCGAGTGAAGAACCAAGACAAAGCTGTTGGCTTCTCTTGGTGCTTGTCTCGACCATGGTTAACCC
>JAHWFP010257990.1:206487-233598 GCA_023313725.1 Lithobius niger | reverse complement strand
TGTTAACCGTCACCGTTTGGCCATCGAAAAAATGGCTAAGTCCCACATATGGTCAAACGGTCGGGGCTCAAAAACTGGTCGTGTAAACTTGATGAAACTCGGTGTGCGGGTAGCCCTCGTCCGTAAGCACATTTTAAGCCCAACCACAAGTCCGTGAGACCTCTGTGAGCCGAGCTATTCGAAGAAAACCCCGTCAGGACGGATGTTAACCGTCACCATTTGGACTTCAGAAAAAAAGCCAGCCCTGGTATTCCAGGGACTGGCGTTGTTGGGAGAACAGTCAGTCTGATGCTGACAAATCCCCCAGTACGAAGTTGCCTGTTGGGACTTAGTCTCTGGCAGCATGGAACGGATGTTAACCGTCACCATTTGAACTTCAAAAAAATGGCTAAGTCCCACTAACCTAACCTAACCTCACCTAACCACAGGTATGCTGTTTCTCCATAACCACTCGTGTTTTCGGTATGAAACTTGGTAGCCAGGGGTATTTCGTCCTCCTAAAGCGATCTAGCCTATCCCCAGGGTCGTAGCTCGTTTCCTTCGTCCGCTATTGACGGTCGAAGTATTTAGGCCTATATAGGCCTATATAGGCCTACACTCAAAGCCGGTTTATTTAATAGCGCTCCTTCTACTAGGGCTGTGGGTCTGAATTTTTTTGGACGTCCTGGGGGTATGGCCAGCTAGGCGCCCACCGAGTTTGAAGGGTTTAGGACGAATGGTTTGCCGATGGCGAACTTGAAGGTCTGTGTAGGTGTTGAAGAAGTTTGCTGCAATAGCCTGCGGGACGTCTTCCCGCAACTTGGGTGCTGGTGTCCCTTGCACCGGGGAAGTGCATGGTTGAAAGCCAGACGGCTAGATTGACGGCCCCAGAAGATGGTGACCCCAGAGGCAACAGCACGCGGGATGACGGACACGTGTTCCCGCAACTTGTCTGCTTGCATCCCATGGCTAAAGACCGGTGTACTTTGCACCAAGGACGTGCGGGGTTGAAGCCAGACGGATACTCATCAAAGGCTCAGCATCCATTATAGCATTGCACTAGCCAAAACTGCTAAAAGGTTATTTGTACAGTGATCACCTTTTGGCACATAGTTCCTCGGTACTACTTGTTAAGTCCGTCTCTTTTATGAACACATTTTGACTGAACAACTGTACTTGAAGTGATGCTTGCACTTGCTGTTACGTTTGTTTGGCAACAGCGTGAAGCCTTGACAATACAGTTGCAGAGCCAAGTCTTTTTCTACATAATCCTCCAATCGTGTTCATGGATTCAGTTAATCGAATGACAGTCATCAATCTTCTAGGTGTTTGTCAGACGAGTTTAGAGCCTGGCTCTCCTCGCATTGCATCCATTCTTCACCTCTGCCTGTTGGATTGATTACCCTGCTGTCGAAGACTCCCTAACTATACCTCCAAAGATTTGTCTTGCCATGCCATCTCTTGATGTTCTTTTAGCGATACATAATAATAATAATAATAATGTAAGTTCGTTGCAAACGCAACCGAAATGGCAAGGACCTGGTGGTCACTAACTGCCATCCGATGCTAAAACAAAAAATTTTAAATCACAAAAGTTTAAAAGTTTAAAAGTTTAAAACGAAGATGATGGCTCGACTGCATACGAAGGGTAGGAAGGGTGGGGTCACGAATGCCTTACCACCAAGGTTAGACATCTAACCACTTTATCATGAACGTAGCGTGATTAGCACTTTGAATCATTTGTTTCTCTCCACTCAATCAGCAGAAGATTGTAGTTTCTAACTACTCCACGTTTGGCTGAGCGAAGTGAAGATATTCGCTGAGGGGTAGTCCCATCAGAAACTTCCAGAATATCCCAGAAACTTTGAAACATTTCGCTTCCTTTCTAGCTTGCTCAATCGTGGTTTGGAACTGATCATAAGCCCGTGTATTCATTTATTGAATGTGCACTGTGCAGACATTCCAAACGTCCCAGTCTGTGATCAGTTTGCAGTGGGGCTTGAACTGGTACATGTATGACTTGCAATTGTATTGCTACAGGGTGTTGTAGCAGGGCTGGTACAGTATTGGACAATGCAATTTAGACAGAAATATGATGGCTTCTCTGCGACGCTCTTTTATGGATTACTTCCTTCAGGGCGTGAATGGCTGCAAAAGTTCGATTGTTTTAAGATATTGCTTTCAGAAAAGACGAATATGCATATTTCATGTTGCAGGTTGGGTGAATGATAAATTGTTACGACGAATAATTACGACATTAAGTTCGTGTTTGTTGTTCGACACTCTCGGACAACGAGTCCACTTCTTGTACGCGGGTAGAGACGGTCTAAGGAAGCGGTAACTTGCGGACTGAGCTTTAATAATTTAGTATGGATAATAGGGTACATTGAAAAAAACGAAAGTTGTAATAATAAAATTTAATAGCAATAAAAAGTTGCCTTTTATATAGCTTAGTAACATGCCAAAATTTGATTCCAATCGGATAATGTTTTGAGGGTCCACTTGGTTTCCATGCAAAATCGATGTTAAATTTAACTAATTCAACTCCCTTACAACTTTAGCTTGTATTATCACATTCTAAGAGCCGACAAAAGTTATATCCTATTTAACTGGTTACTATCAAACTACATGTTGAGGGTCCACAACGCCAATAAAGTTGAAAAAATGCAAAATTTAACCTTTTAATGAATATAACGTACAGTGAAAAAAGTAAAAGCTATCTTAATAAAACCTAAAAGCAGTAAAAAGTTCCCTTATATATAGATTAGTAACAGTACAAAAGTTCACTCCAATCGGATGATATCTTCAGGGTCCGCTCTGGATTTGAAGTTTGTGTTATTCAATATAAACTCATACATGAAAATGACGTTTCGTGGTGAATTTTGGCAACAACTCTCACGCCTCTAATCTTGCACGAATAAAGCTGTCTCTGGAATCTACTCAACAGACTGAGGTTGAGGCTTCCTAAAGGTTCAAGCTTCGAGCGCCTCTCAAGTGTCTGTATTTGACATGGAACCTTGAATATGTTAGAATTATTAAGTGCAGGAATTTCATCATCCGTTAGTAACTCCAGCTCTTCGCGAGACATTTCTTTTGTAAGAAGTGGCTCAGTCACAACCACTTTAGAACTGTGCCATGGTATCAGGTGTGTGTACTTTTTAGTATCAAAGTTCAGAGGTGGTATTTTAAATTCACGAATATGTTGTTGTGTCTTTGATCGAGGCAGGGGTGATCCGACGGACTGCAAGGCAATTATCACTTAGCATTCCCAACTATGCATTCTCTGGATAATCAAAAAAACTGTTTCTCTGTGTATTGGGTCGATAAAATAAAGGAATTAAAGATGGTGTGTTCTCACACTTTTACAGTTGAAAAAACCTTTACAATTGCTTACTCGTTACCTACACACAAACAAACTGCCACCTGTTAGAGATTTAGATGGACCAACCTCTGCGCCTCGTGATTTCGATGGAGTAATAGGCAAAAGCTTAAAACTTTGCGAGTTGCTACCAATCACCCAATACAGTGCAGTTGAGATCAACTGGCCAGTTACTAATAATGTGAATTGTAATGATCTAACTACTGACCAAAAATACTTAATGCAGATATGTCAGGCCATTCTATCTGGTGAATGGTCTAGTAGTCTAGCTCCTCGATATCTCGGAAAAATCATTCACGCAATGTGGTTAACAACTGCTAATCAGCATCTTCGTCTGTATGTGGCAACTGAAATCCTATCTTAAACCTGCTAATACTGGCTGGCTACATCATGAAAGTGTATGTTCCAGTATGGTTTGCAATCAAGTGTAACTTTCTTGTGCAGATGGTGTTAACGGTTAACCATATGTTAAAACAATTGAATCATCATGGTATCTGACCGAAGACTTAAAAGAACATAAATCCCTGCTGGCTTTCCTGCATGACTCAAGTTTGTTACATTTGTTCAAACGTATGTAAATGTTGACAACACATTCATTTTCTTGATTTTTCTTACGTGCGAGGTGATTTGGCGACATTAACTCTAACATGTGTAAATGTTGCCAACTGCAATCTCATCGGGTCGAACGATATACGGAAGATTTATGTCCTTTTAAAATGTGTGATCAACCCAATTATACAGAGAAACAGTTAGTTTGCTTATCAAGAAAATGTATAGTTGGGAATGCTAAGTGATAATCGAAAACACATTACTTGCAGTCTGTCGGATCATCCAGGCCTCGATCTAAGATACCATAACATATTCGTGAATTTAAAATACCACCTCTGAACTTTGAAGCTAAAAAGTACACAGACCTGATACCACGGCACAGTTCTAAAGTGGTTGTGACTGAGTCACTTCTTACAAAAGAAATGTCTCGCGAAGAGCTGGAGTTACTAAGGGATGACGAAATTCCTGCACTTAATAATTCTAACATATTCAAGTTTCCATGTCAGATTTGAGAGGCGTGTGAAGCTTGTAAAGGAAGCCGTAACCGCAGCCTGTTGAGCAGATTTCAGAGACAGCTTTATTCGTGCAAGATTAGAGGTGTCCGAGTTGTTGCCAAAATTCAGTACGAAACGTCATTTTCATGTATGAGTTTATATTGAACAACACAAACTTAAAATCCAGAGTGGACCCTGAAGATATCATTCGACTGAAGTGAACTTTTGTACTGTTACTAATCTATATATAAGGGAACTTTTTACTGCTATTAGGTTTTAATAAGATAGCTTTTACTTTTTTCACTGTACTTTATATTCATTAAAAAGGTTAAATTTTGCATTTTTTCAACTTTATTGGCGTTGTGGACCCTCAACATGTAGTTTGATAGTAACCAAACTTTGCAGAGTTAGTGAGTTAAATAGGATATAACTTTTGTCGGCTTTTAGAATGTGATAATACACGCTAAAGTTGTAAGGGAGTTGAATTAGTTAAACCTAGTGTCGATTTTGCATGGAAACCAATGGCTGAAATTTCGATGCCGAAGTGGACCCTCGAAACATTATCCGATTGGAATCAAATTTTGGCCTGTTACTAAGCTATATAAAAGGCAACTTTTTATTGCTATTAAATTTTGTTATTACAACTTTTGACTTTTTCAATGCACCCTAATGGATAAGGCAAGGCTTGGTGCGGTTTAAACATTAATGCACTTTTGTCCTTCGTGTGTGTAAGAAAATAGTGATGGGTTTTCGCTTTAATGACGTAACTTCGGTAACTAATATTGACCGACAAAATGCAAGCTGCAAATGAAAATATGGATATGGTCAGGAAGTACGATCAGGAAACTTCATTGCAACGAATTCTTGTAGAGTTGATTTAATTGCCGAGTAAATTATGGAAATTAAATTGGTAGAGATACCTATGATTATAGCCCTTGTAATAAGTAATTAAACCAAAACCCCCTGAAACGATTCCAGGTTATCCGAATAGTAACATAAACTTGTTCCATTTGTATCAGAAAACTACATTGTCGAAGCATCTTGTGTGTTTAATCTTTTGTGTTCAACAAATAAAAATATGGTAATAATGTATTAATTGAATGTATTGTGTATATTACAAAAAGCGGCCTCACCGTTTAGGAAAAAAGTAGCAAAGCTCGTATCATTATTAAACTCACAGCTGTGAAAGTAAACAATTAAAAAGGATTACATGTCACTCGAACGAAACGAACTATAATTTGAACTGCAATTCCAGGGAACACGGATTGTTTTTATGCCTTGGTATTATCAGAAAGTAAACGCAATTTGTATTTCAATTGGGCTTTGTCAGTGAGAGTGAGCGTGGGTTTGTTTAATTTGTGGTTTATATAGTGTTTTTTTGTGTGTGCTTGTTTTGTCTGGTTAGTGGGTTTACATTTTAATTTTGTTTCGTTTGAGTGACTATGTGTGCATTTTGTAACGCACGTTCTTTCTTCGTAATGGCATTTGGTCTGTCAAATTCAGTGAACATGGAATGTTTTTTTACCTTAATAACATCAGTTTGTGTTTAAAATGGGCCATGTCATTGAGTACGTGTATCGGTGTGTTTAGTTTCTGTATTATGGTAGCGTTTTATTGTGTGATTTGTTTTGGTTTGTTCTCTTAAATTGGAGTTTATATAATAGTACGTTTCGTTCGAGTAAACTCTAATCCGTTTTTGTTTCTGTGCTTTCACAGCTGTGAGTTCCTTAAAGATGCGAGCTCTAATGTTTTTTCTATACTGTGAGGCCGTTTTTTGTTCATTAATTTGTTGGCTTTTTTCGCTTCCTTTTTATTGTGGTTGGTAATGCCTCGTTTATCATGTGTGTGTCCATTCTTCGTGCAATTTTGTTTAAAAAAAAAGGATCATTAGAATAGAATATTTTTGTCCATGCTCGGTGGACGCATACATTGTCCCATATCTATTACTTGATGGCAACATACTGGCTTGTGTCTAGATTTAGCACATGCCAGCTCGTAGTGAGTCATCGTTGATTCTTCATTATCGCAAACAGTCACTGTAATTGCCATAAAGAATCGAGGAAGACAATTAGGAAACAATTCAACTCGCCTCCATAAGAACGTACTGTAGAACTAAACGAGTCATTCAGTCATTCAGTCAGCGCCCGCAATTTTGAGACCGTAGGCCGCATTTTTTTTAACCTTACGTTTCCACTATAATGGGATACATGCCAAGTATTCCACATTTTTCAAACTTGATTTTTCAGTCCAAAAGTGGTGGTTTGTATCATTATCATTATTAGTATTTGATTTATTGACCCGTGAAGATTTTGGTATAGGTCATGCCTTGGTTCTTTGAACCGGACCCCTCTTTATTTAAATCGTTTTTTTCGTAAGGTTCGCGTGTGATGGATGGCAAATGGGAGTAGGTAGGTTGTGGTAAGAATATATGAACCCTATGTCTCTGATGTAATAAACTTTGGTTGGCAAAGACCATTGCACCCCACCAGTCCCGTCAGTGGTAGTTACGTCAAATTTGGCAGTAATAGCTATATCAGAATAATTTTTGACCAAGTTTGGAAGCTAATATGACGTAATATTAGGGGAAGTCAATGATTATTGGGAAAATGGAGCAAAGGGCCCACATGCACAGAAGATCCACAGATGGTCCCGAGCCCTGAAATTTCGAACATTGTGCCGGTGCGCCGATGTTCGTAGTGTTGTTGGTTGTGTTTCACATTAGCTATTTTGTATTAAGGTTTCTTGAGTTTCTTTGTGCACGAGTATCAGTAAGATTTGAAGTTTTTGGCATTCGTCTGCAGTGCTAGAAAAATAGAAGTATATATTGGACATTACTGATTAGACACTATTCGACATTATTAAAAAGACGAATATGGATTGGACATTCGTAGCAATGCATCAGTGAAAAGGTGAAAAGTTTAGTTTATTGTCATGAAGATGTTGCTTTGTTACATTTATCGAAAAAATTTCTTTGTTAATAGGTCACATGGGTAGCGTTAGTCTTGATCTTACGAAAAATTCGTGTTGTGCCTCGAGTGTGGTTTTCAGTAGATGAATTAAATTTTGTATTTTGAATAATTCTGTGGTTGTTCACGATTGAAGAAATTTTAATTCATTCGTGGGAATTAGAAAAAATCCGGTGCAACCTGTTGCGAATTAGAATGTGTGATGAATCCTTGCCTGGAAGCCAAGTCGTCTCCAAGAAATACAATACCGGTAAATCAATACTGGTAAACTGCTCGACGAAATTGCTCCCCAGAAAATTGCTCACGAACAATTGCTCGCCAAGAAAATTGCTCGCATGAAAATTGATCGCTGGGAAAATTGCTCGTCTGAAAATTGGCCGAGCGGTTAATTGCTCGCCACATTTCTTTAAAAAATTAATTAATTTTTTTTGTATATTTTTTAACAGTAATTAGTTTTTTAACAGTAGCCTAATTTTGTGCAGTTTTTTCATGTATTTGAGTGGCATAAAATCAAGTTACAGCGACAAAAATAGACCTAATTGAAGCGCAATTTAATGATCTTTCATTTGGTCTTACTTTGGAGGTGCCTTGGTTCACACACGCACTTTTTGTGTTCCCTACATAAATCCGTTAACATAAATGCAGTCAAGTACAGGATGTGTTTAAGTTCATTAAAAAGAAAATAGCCCATTCCTCCCTCCGCTCTCCTCACGTGTGAAAATAAAATTTTAATTTTTTATGTAGATTTTTTTATGTTGGACCTTACAGCTACTTCCGAGCACCTTGTTGCTTATTCGTACTCATTGCAAATGTCAGCTCCCATGAACGTCAGCACAAGACAACACTGCTCGAATAAGGGTGCCTTCACACGTAGCCACTCAGTGGCGCTTCTTCAGATGCGGCACTTTGATATTCTGTAGTGCCACACGTGTGAACGCCCCTACTCTGTTCTATGCTCCGCTACAAAAGCGCCAGTAAGTGGCTACGTGTGAAGATGTTCCTTTGTTACATTTATCGGAAAAAATTTCTTTGTTAATAGGTCACGTGGGTAGCGTTAGTCTTGATCTTACGAAGGTTCGTGTTGTGCCTCGAGTGTGGTTTTCAGTAGATGAATTACATTTTTTATTTTGAATAATTCTGAGGTTGATCACGATTGAAAAAGTTTTATTTCATTCGTGGGAATTAGAAAAATTCCGGTGCAACCTGTTGCGAATTAGAATGTGTGATGAATCCTGGCCTGGAAGCCAAGTAGTCTCCAAGAAATACAATACCGGTAAATACAATACTGGTAAACTGCTCGCCGAAAATTGCTCCCCGGAAAATTGCTCACGGACTATTGCTCGCCAAGAAAATTGCTCGCATGAAAATTGATCGCCGGAAAATTGCTCGTCCGAAAATTGCTCAGCCTAAGACAAACTAGGATAACGATGCCACTTGAGTTTATTCGTAGTGAAAAAGTCTTTTTTTTATCGTATTTGCAAACGGGGGAGGAGGAATGGGCTATTTTCTTTTTAATGAACTTTAACACATCCTGTACTTGACTGCATTTTTGTTAACGGATCTAAGTACCGAACATTTTTACTCAATGTGTACTAGAAAAAAAATGCGTGTGTGCGTGTACCTCTACTCCTCTTGAACCAAGGCACCTGCAAAGATGGGAGCACGACCAAATGAAAGATAATGAAATTGCGTTTCACTTAGGCCTACTTTTGTCGCTGTAACTTGATTTTATGCCGCTGAAATACATGAAAGAACTGCAAAAATTACTGTTAAAAAACTAATAACTGTTAAAAAAAATTAAAAAAATAAATGAATTAAATTTTTTTTTTAAATGTGGCGAGCAATTAACCGCATGGTCAATTTTCGAACGAGCAATTTTTCCGGCGATCAATTTTCATGCGAGCAATTTTCTTGGCGAGCAATTGCTCGTGAGCAATTTTCCAGGGAGCAATTTTCGGCGAGCAATTTACCGCACACAGCTAGTGGATATAAGGAATGTGTTTGTCCATGTTCTGTTGAGACGGGTTATTTTGATTCGTGGTAAATTTGTGATCTGACTGTTTGTCAGCATACTTAGTTCTTTTCTTTGATTTGGTTATGAATTTTTTTATTTAAACAGAATTAATTTAATAAATGGGTCTTTGGTCGATTAAGAGATTATTTTTTGAATAAGGGATAATTCCGTATTTGAATATTTCTAAGCTGAAGTTTGTTCCTACCCGAGTGTATTGCAATTTTATTTTTGAACAAAATTATTGGGCACCTTCATGTTTTTTTGGTATTGATTTAAGTGTATGCATTGAGACACGATTGTTCGGAGAAGTAAGTTAAATCTCCTGTAATAATATGGATGTAGACAGAATGAGAGTCCAGTCGAATTGGTGAGCCAGTATTTATAACAGTTGGTTCGTATCAGATATAATTTTTCTGGTGAATAAATAAATGGAAATTGTGCCACCCCGAGGAGCAATAGGGCACCTTCCACAATGTTAGCAACAATAAACAGGATAGGGTTAATTACAGGATTTTCAGCGATATTTTATACAAAGTTATAAGTTGCAAGTTGGTCCAGGTGTCCAGGTACCATAAACAAAGGGTAAAAGGTGGGAAATGTATTTACAGAGTGTTTTTCAGTTTGGATGTGCCTGGGTGTGACTTTTGTGTGTATGGTCCAGGTTTAGGGGCCGGCCTTAAGTCCTGTCAAAAAGTGTGAGCCCAAACAGAAAATGTTTTTGAATTTCCTGCCTTCTGGTATTATTACCAGCTGTTTTCATGAATTTGGTTAGATTATGTGTGTAGACTTAATGGTGAACTTGTCTAAGTTTGTGTCTTCTGGTTATGAAATAAGTGCAACCATCCTGAAATAGCGATATTTGAGGGCAAAACAATTGTTGGGTGATAATTTAGATTATCTAAGCATTCATTGACGCGTTTCGCTCAGTTTACCAACTGGTTTGCCAGGATACCAGTGTGACAATATTTTTTTCGCAACAAACTCGAATAAAGCATTCAAGGTTCGTGTAAGCATCTCCATTCTTGTTAGTAACCCATGATTTCGTCCTGTGATTTTGCAATGAAGAGAAATTTGTGCTACTCCTTTGCTGATTAATTCTGGGAAGCATGCTAACCTAGATTTGTTCTGATTGGAATTTGATTTAATTAATTTAATTGAAGTGTGACTAGTTTACCTATTTATTTCTTTTAAAGTTAGTCTCCATCGTACGAGTTACGTATTTAACTTCACCTTTAATTTATTGCATATAATCTTGGAATTTTTTATGGTTTACCAGTATATAAACTGTTGAGTATTTAACCTGTTTTTAACCATATTTTACCGTTTTTGACCCATATAATCAGTATTAAACTACATTTAACTATTTTTGTTTTTCCGCATTTAGGCTTTTAAATATTTGTTTTGTATTGTGTTAATCTTCTGACCTTTATATAGTCTTTGTTCTGTGGATTTTGACTTTGAATTTTGTGTTGCTACATTGATTTGTGTTGTCTTTATATGAGATTTTTTGTAGGCCTAAGTTTGGTGTTACAGAACTTGCAATAATATGTCAGCTATATGGATAGGCGCTATTGTGTCTAATACATAACTGCCAAAAGAGGATACGGACCATATGTTTTTATTACAATATAGCCTATAAAGGGTTGAATCTGAAAGCACTTTCTAGTCAGTTTTTCACAACTTTTGAAAAATAGATGACCGTATTGGTTGCGACGACGCACAACGGTTTGCAACTCAGCAAGACGATGCAGAAAGGTCTGCAAAGGTTTGCAAGTCTAAATTGTGAGGTGTTGCTACACTCTTCCTCCTTGCTCAGCCCCTACATTTAGGGACTGCACACGATTTGGCACATTGCGGTACATCAACGTACATTTTGGCAACCGGGGAAATAATACGCCTAAACCTCTTTTGCTTCAGAATTCAATTGCACCTTCAGCTTTGTTGTTGTTAGTAGTACTTTCAGACGGTCATGTTTACATCCATTGTAGAAGATACCTAAAGAGCGCTATCTTTTTATGATGGCTCAGCTGCAGATTTAAATATGACAATCTTTCAGTGTTTGGAAACAGTTGTGGCCGTGTGAGGTTTACTGTATGCCCAGAAGTGTGCCACCTGTTGAAGCTAGCTCTTAGACCGCGCAATATCATTTGTTCTCAATTACCATACATTGAAATACACTACCGATTTTGGAATTCTTAATTCCCAAGTGATACAACAGTTCATTAACTCACTAACTAAAAGATAATTTTCATTTTATCATTTTATCGTATGTCAGAAATGTTCTATTGTAAACCTTTTTTGTTTTTTGGAGATTTTTGTTTTGGGTGTGTTTTGTTTTTTGTGAGCCCAATTTTTCAGTTTCATTGGTAGGGGATTATTCCCTTGTGTTATGATGGTAGGAGGGTGAGAAGAATACGATTACTTTTTGGGTTGCTTGAGAGGACTGCTTATTTGAAGGGATGGTCCGAAGATGAAATGCTACCCGAAGCTGGTGCAGTTAATATTTATACAACAGAGTGCTGTCCATTAAAATATTAAAGAAAATTGAAAATAAGCCAACAGCGAAAACCATACACTAGAAATAACGTAGTTCAGTAAGCCACCTTTATGCACTTACGTTTCGTCGGAGTGGCATGACCCGGATTCGAACCGGCTACCCAGGATTGTACACCTTGGACTGGTACTTTCTGGTTAAGTCACGTTAACAGCGTTATTGCTTTGAGTCGTTCCTATCCTTTTTCACAATAATTGTTTTGGTTTGAGTTCTCCAGGTTCTATTCTGTTATTGTTCTATTGAATGTAACTTATCACACCAAACAGTTTGTTCCTAATGCTCAATGGTGTTGACCATCATTGGTTTTGTTTCATTATTTAGGATATTCAATTGTTAAGCTGTAACAATGGCGGCCCAAGGTTAGGTAGGCAGGTGATTATTGATCTCAAATTACGTGGGAGAGTAAACACAATTGGGTGTTGAAGAATATTTTGAAGCAATAGACAATACCTCTATTTTGGCAACATGGCTGGAAGAAATTAAACAAGCTGTTGCAAAAGGCAAATTGTGGTGTGAGGCCTTCAGGTACCTTAACCCAGACCACTGCACCGTGACTGACGTTGGCGATAATGACCTTGTTGTCGACACGCCATTAAGCTTAAATCCTACCCTTGGCTACTTTGGTGAGTTCAAAACTGCCTTGACAAAACATTTTTTGCGCAATCGTCCCACAATGTTAGGCTTGCTTAGTTCATGGCACTCAGTCAAAAGGAAAGAAAATCACCAGACAGTACTCCCTAAGAGCTGAGAAAAAATAAGGCATGAGATCATGGGTTTGCATAAACTCTCGCACGACATGATGAGATTGGCTCAGTATTTACAAAGCCTAAATTCTAATGTCAGACATCCGATAATATTTTTTTAAAATCCTCAAACACTTAAAGATGCACTCTTGTATGCCGTATTGGGGAGGACATCTTATTGATAAGGTAATGGTGAATCATTCTCGAAACATGGCAGTTAGAGGGCGAAAATAGAATATCAAGAGGAGATAAGCCCTAGTTATATACTGATGTGGGAGGCGACTTGTTCACCAAATTAGTATTGGAATGCATTGATAAACACAGGCTTAAAATTGAGAAGGTAAAACCCACAAAGGAAGAGCCCCAAATTATTCTTAGTGGTGGGATCAAGTAATGGAGAAGTCGTCAATGTAGGACTTGCCTCTCAACCCTAGTAGTTAATAAAGATCCAACGGTTACTGGAGTAACTACTTCGTATTCCAATTTTTATTTCATCAGCCAAATGTTCACAAGACTTGAACAAAATGTTATTCGAAAGAGTGGATCAAAGGTTAGATAACATAGAAAAGGAAGTGAATGCTGTTTTTTCAGCGTGACCCACTCATTCTCATGCTTTCAAAATTTTCCACATTCATCCACACACTTCCTACCTCAAATACAAAACTACACATATGCATCCCACCATTCATTTTTACATACCAAAATCTACTAGAAGCCTTTTCAAGATTTAAACAGCTTTCTTCTCTGGGTCCTGACGGAATTAGTGCCGATGCTCTTATCTTTCATCAACATATCTTACTACCACAACTTACACCCATTTTTAATGATATGTTATCTTCCTGCTTTGTTCCTCCGATCTGGAAAAATGCCTTCACCACACCCATTTTCAGCAAAGGAGAACACTCTTATCCACTCAATTATAAGCCAATCAGTATCACGTGTCAACTAGGAAAATTATACGAAATAGTTTAGTCACAATGCATAACCAACTTTGTAACAGAACAATATTTACTTAACAATAATCAATATTTATTCTGTGTAAATTTCTCCATCAGCAGTGTTCGAGCTTTTTATAGTTATACTGTTACAACATAGATCAAAATATTCCGATTGACGTTGTTTACTTTGACATAATGAAGGCGGTAGTCAAAGTAAACAATACCCTACTAATACACTCTCTACAACAATGTGGTATTGTTGGACCAATTGTAAAGTGGACACAAAAATGGTTAATGGACAGATGCCAACAAGTTCTTATACTTGGCAACTATTCAACCCCCATTAATAAGAATAATAACCCATACAAAACCAAACTACTTGTTATAGTCCATCCGGTTACATGTTTGAGGATTGAATTTGGCTAGTATCCTGAGCTACTAGCCAAATTCGGCGATGATACAAAACTCAAATGCCCATACCTATCCAACAATTATAATATAATATTCCAAGTCCAACTCTATGTATTTTTTCTTGGTTATCGACGTGGCAATTGCAAGGCCATCCAAATAAATCCAGAATCATGCATGTTGGTCAAAATTAGCTTCCACAATTAACGAAAGTTACAGATCTTGGAGTTATAATTACAACGGATTTCAAATTCGACATGCACATTAATACGCTGTGCGTCAGACAACTGGTGTTAGGTTTCTTACAAACTGTACTGTTTCCTCCAAACATCAATCTGTGTATTTAAACCTAACATCGAACGTGCTACTGAACTGTAGTTTCCAATAGCAATAAAACATCGTATCACCCCTTAAAACATACAAACACGAGCTACAAAGAATTTTCTTATACTACGAAATTTGTCTTACCCTACAAGACTAAGAACTGAATCTCCACTCAATTGCGTGGAGTCTTACACGTTTGAAATATTATAGCAACATACAAAATTTTTAAATGACGCTATGGTGGCCATTGAACAAGATATCTTTTTACATTAATTTCGCATCTATGTCACATGCCTGGTCATCAATATAGAATACAACACCCAGTGTTTCACAAATGCAAACACTCGGTTTCTTTTCTGTCCATATGATCCACATTTGGAATAACCTTCCACGATGGTTGATGCTTTAAAAAAAAGTTGGATTCACATTTGTCAAATTCTTAACAACTATACCAAACTTTGTTTTAACTCAAAACCCTTTATTTACATAACCAAATGCACATAAACATTCACATGTCTTCATTAAATGTCACATATACACATTTCTTAGCTCGATCTGGTGGTAAATATGTTGTGACACTAACTTATATTTTGTTACCAGGAGCGAATAAAGTTATCGTGTAATTTAATGGTTTAGGCTATAAGGGTTTAGGTGTGTTTTATTGTGTTTGTGTAATTACAATGTTAATACTGGTAATGCAATCATTGCTAATTATGCCTATTATCGATGGCGGGACAACATTTAACTAATCACTTCATCATGTTTATATCTTGTTTTCTTCCTCCTTTAGTATGAAGATTTTTTGTTTATTAAGATTATTACGATTGACAATTGGTTTTGGCCAAACTTTAAACTAGGATGCATCATTTTATTATTTTTTAAGAAACATTGACAATGATACCAGGCTTACCCCATTTGTCCCGCATGTTTAGCGATGCCATCGGGGACCATTGGTCCCTGGTAGGTATAACCTTGGTGGTAAGGAATTCGTGACCCCAACCCAATACCATCAACCCTTCCTCTGCAGCCGAGTCGTCGTCTTCATTTTAAACTTTTAAACTGTTAAACTTTTGTAATTTATAATTTTTTCTTTTAGTTTTAACATCGGATGGCGGTCAGTGACCACCAGGTCCTTGCCATTCTGGTTGCGTTTGCAACAAACCTATATTATTATTATTAATTCGTCTTTGATAAACAGCCATTTGGCAATGTAATGCGATTGTCAATCAAGTTTTAAAGTATACAACTCTACTGTAATGATGCTTCCACCATTGTTTCCGAACAGTATAAAACCTGGATGAGATCTTCGTTTCTCTACACTCTGTGTGCTTAAACTTTTTTGCATTAATAATTACATGTAATATTTAATTTCCTGAAATTTTATAGCAACAAAAAAATCCACATTGTGGGCCCAACTAGTCAGCCAGATAAGATTTCCTTCAGTGCTTAGACCATACAGGGGTTACAATTCAACAGGCGACCACCACTGTGGTGGAGTCGTGGTCGTAAACAGATCTCACTTGTCTGCAGGAAATCTGTTGTCCCATTTGCTCTACACCCATTAACATTTTTAAGGGGCCCAGTAGACACAGAAAATACACAAGCAAAGGCATCTTCAATTCTCAATGAAGTATCAGTATAAACCACTTACTTGAGCGAAATTACTTTTTCCACGAGTGAGTTTTTCGGGAAAACAAAATGGATTGTGTCGAAAAGATATCCCTCCTTCAATAACTCCAACGAACACTTGGAGTTGATCACGACGTCCATTGCATAAGATTTAGGAATTGAAAACGCATAATTGCTTTTTCGGGCTCTTTCGAATCCTTCTGCCACAGAAACAAAACTGTTAGGATCGCTTTGAATTTTATCCCACATTCGTTTTAACGTTCCTGACTTCGAATTCTGAAAAAGAAAATATATATTGTAGGTGACCAATGTACACTTTTGCAAGAACTTACATCAACAAGATAAAGACCAATTTCTGAAAATAGTACAACGGGAATTTCTGTTGCAGACATAAAAATATTTGAATTACAGGTTCGTGATAAGAAGGACAGGTCGTGTAAGAAATGGTAAAAGGTGCTGAGAGCTTCGCACATGAGATATCCCTGTCTAGTGACTTGGAGTGTCCTGAGTCGAGCAAATTTAAGTAAAAACACAATTAATTCCCCCATCCACAGTCACTGTGTGTTATATTTATGCAATTATGATTATATACTAACTACTTGAGTTATTTATTTTTTGGTAATTTTATTTGTGGCAGTTCGGATTCGCATGTGGCATTTTTGCTTTAGACGGTACAGAGATTGCCAAAAGATGTGGTTTGGGTCATTTAAATCTCACCAAAATAAAACTTATTAAGGATTCCCATCAACCTTTTTCACCGTTTGAGGTAGTGATATCAAACATAACGTTTTGTTTTTGCCGTGTAGACTAGAGTCACGTTATGAATCATGAAGTTCGCAAACACTAAGTTAATCCCACCGAGTAACATTTCAAAAGTTAAATGAAAAATTCGAACATTGATTACTGCATAATTTACGTGTATCAAAGACCAGTTCTTTTGTACGCCTCAGCATGAACTTACATGTTAAACGTCAAACTCTGAAATACTATAGTTACTCCCAGAATTGACACAGACCAACAAAATACTGTATTTGGGATCGTGTCATAACTTTCACGGCAATACAAATTTTAATGACAACAATTGAACCGTTCGGCGTCCATATTATGGCCATTATTATTGTTCTTGTTGTTGGGGAAAATTTTGCTCTCACCTAGATATATAAGAAAGAACCGATTTTTTATTATTATGGCTTAAAATATAGGTGGCAAACAAATTCTTGCAGATAGAGCTAAAAGAATGAAATTTGGTAAACAAGTCATTCTTAGGAGTACAAATCGAACTAGCTATGGAACTCCAAAGAAATCCCCCAAGGCCTCTTACCGTCCCCCATTCCTGCTCCATGAGGCTGATACCCGACAAATTCTTGCTGATTGTGCTGAAATAATGCAGTATGGTACATAAGTCATTCTTAGCAGTAGAAATCGAACTAGCCATGGATCCCCATGGAATACTACCAAAGCATCACCCAGCATCCCCCTACTGTAGACCATCACGATGCATCAATGACCAACAAATCAACTTAATCATGCATTTTAGAATTCAAACTACATGTAGAACCCCATTAGATATTCCCAAGGCCCCCAGTACCTTTGTGTTCCCCTCGATGAGGCCGATGATCAACAAATTTTAGTTCGATTTCTACTGCAAAGAATAACTTATGCACCAAATTTCATGCTTTTAACTCGATCTGCAAGAATTTGGTGGACAAGCCTCATGGAGGGGGAAGTGGGGCGTGGGTGGCCTTGGGGGCTAATGTCATAGGGGTCCCACGGCTGGTTCGATTTGTACTGCTAAGAATAACATGTGCACCACTTCATGTTTTAGCACGAAGATCCATAATTTGTTGGTAAGTAACCTCATGGCACTGAGTGAGGTGGGTGCGCAGAAAAGGCCTTAAGGAGTATCTCGAGAGGATTCCATAGGCAGTACTATTTGAAAGCTAGGAATGGCTGGTGTACCAAATTTCATGGCTTTTAGCTCGATATTAAATCAATCAATGAATCACGATAACTATTTATCAAGACGTACTTTTCCCGTTTGTGGATGAATCCAATCATGTCATATTTGCACACTACTCTCAACAATTGTTGGCCGCTACAATGTATTACAACAACAGTGTTTCACGAATAATGACCCATTACCATGAGACAAACCTCGCCTCGTTCGTTAGTCCACTTAGTCGTTTGCGTTCTTAATATGGAGTCGGAGTTGGCAGTAATGAATTTTTTCATATTTATTGATAATGGAATGATTAAAAATTGATCCCTGATAAGTCAAAGACCTACAAGTCTAACACCTCAGCACGGATTTTAATTTTCAGCGATATCTGCTGGCCTTGGTCACCTAAAAGACAGACAATGATAAATATAGGCCTTATGAATGATATGAGGCATTCATAAGCATTCATTACAGCATACTTACAAAATAAAATATCTAAAACAAAAAAATAAGGAGAGGATAAAAAGACTGTTTCCATGCCAGCCACCATTTTGGAACGACATAAAACATTCATCAATTATTATATTGACTGGTAAGTTATTAAATAAGGAGAGTCAGGATTGCATGGGTGGAAAATTTCATTACTTTGAATGGCTAAAACTTGGCGGAATAATATTCATTAACTTCACCTTCAAATCCTCGTGTGTAGATGTGTGTGGTACAAAGGCCATTCCAAACTTCCCGTCGTCTAGAAGTTCATCCACATTTCTGTATTGTTTTGGCTCAGCTTTCGTAGTTAAAGTTGCTGTCAGCATACTGGAGTAAGTTTTGGTAGTCACAAGGACGAACAAGGAAAATGTGAGAAATATTACTTGCTTTGAACGATGACGTTTTAAATCTGTAATGCCTAAAATATTTCAATTAATTGTATATTAGGAATGCAATTTTTTTTTAAATATAGTCAAGTGTGCTCTAAAGTCAGGTTCGCTATGTCTTGAACGTTTTTATGTCATTTTAATTAACTCATAACATAAACCAAAACTGGTAACTAGACCGCCAAGCTCGGGCCTGTAAAGGCGTGATATTAATAGATAAAACATTCGCCAAGTTCCATGGTTAAATGAAAAATGTCACAATTGCTATTCTCTTCTCGGTAGCAGTTGCTCAAGTCTTTCATTTCATGTCTGGAGGATTAGTCGATTAGATGTAACTTGGCATTTTTATACCACTTCTTTGAAAACCGAAAACATTTTCTAATTGAAGGGTTCATACCAGTAATGGTTTAAGATATAATATCACTTCTGTGTTTTTTTCCATAGGAGCTTTGCAAATAGTTAGACCTCGACTGATTTTTTTTTTTTAATTTTTCGGTTCGTTTCCAATCTCCACTAATTTCTTATGCCTTCCCACGCAGCGTCGACCTGTCAACTCATAAGTATTTACTAGAAAGTCCATCCCGAGATAACCATAGCAGTTGAAAAGAACGTTAATACTACAATTACCAATTTATTTCATAGGTGGCAAGTTATTTAGCGTTCTACCATCCTGCATGCAACATGATAGGTAGACTAATACTAAGTAGCTGTCATATTTTTAGTTGATGTAATTTAAGTTGTGGCTTGGCAATCGTTAGAGTTTCTGTATGCGTGTATGTCTTTTTTGATGATGCTTGGTAAATTTCGGCGTTTTTTAACGTTCTGGAATTTTTGTTGTTAATTAAATATTCAGGTAGAGAAATGAAACTGTGATGACACTTTAAAACCGTATGAACATTTATTTATTTAAATATTTAAGAACCAAGATTTTATTTCAGTGCAGGGTCGTTACCGTGGTCATTATTGTTGTCACAGATCTTACAGCCTAGGACATGCATACTGCGACTGTAACTGATGCCACCGCTAATACCAACAATGACACAATACAAATCAGCCTATTCTTCTGGGGTTTCAGCGGAAATACTGTACAGCCTAGTCGCCTTGCTTTTATTTCACTCAAGATCCGTCCTATGAAGTAATATATTCATGACTCAACACCTCTTCTATGCGTTGAGCCCAAGCTTCCCAAAACCAAACATCAGACGGTGATGTCTCTGAGTCAACGCGTACGTTAGAAATCGTTGTTAGAATTAGCTAGATCACTATTTAGTTTATGAATTTATTGAGTCTCTGTCATTGTCATTTCCTCCATTTCAGATCATTTAGGCACTAACGCCATCTCGTATTAAGGATAGAACAATAAACGGGTAGAAGAGAAAACCTTTAATTCATGCCTTCTCAGTCTAACATCCAGATTTAGCTCAACCTTGCATTCAACTTAATTTACAGAATGGTGACAGGTTAAACAGAAGCAGTTTTACGGCCCCTTTACTTTTCTGACACCTGAACACATCATTTATGTACAGTTTGATAGTTACCAGTATAATTTTTTCTTGCACAAGTAATAAAGGTACTAAAAATATAAAGTCACATTTTTTTAATTCCTTCCCCCCCCCCCGCCCCTTATCATGTTTTGTTACACTGAACTGACCTCCTTCCCCCCACCCTCCACCGGAGCGTGACGTACAACGGATTGTCCATGTCCTCTCCAACTGAATGCTGATGATTGTACCTTACTTGGCGCAACATAGTAGCATGTGCCTAGATTTAAAAGCAAACTGGATTCAATAGCGCTATGTTGCAAATCGTGGAACTGTTGAAGAGGTCTGGGCGATGGTTTCATTTGATGGATATAACGAAAGTGTTGTGGTGACGAGCTAGCAAGTGGGGGATTTCTTTTTTGATCTGTCTTTGTTGAAGACCTCTGTGCATCACGAAATATTGAGACAAAACATAATCTGCGTTCGGATTTCACTTAAGTGATACCTAATAGCGTAATAGTTAGACGTGCACGTTATTAATAAGTACGTTATCCGTGACATATGGTGGGAGTGAAAATGATTTAGGGTTTAAGGCGTCGACAGTTAGGTCATTAGCGCCAACCTCCATCAGAATATAGTGATCCGTGAAATTTGGATCGATTTACAAATTTCGTCTTCTAAACTACTAAGAAACCACATAACCAACTAATCAAAAAACTAAAATAAGAAAACCCAATAAGAAAAGCTAAAATGCTAGCCTAGTATCGTTAGAGCCGTTGTCGTATGCAGTGTCGTTTGTTGTATTAAATCCCGCCCCCAAAAATGTATCCACATACGAACAGGATGGCGAAGCTAGCCCAGGTTAGTTGTTTCTAAAATTCATTCACCTGAGCCTACGTCAGGTTTATTTAATTTATTATAAATTTAATATTCGTCTATCATACGGGATTTTTTACGCTAAAAAAATTAATTCTATACTGCTAAAACGACAATCGTTTTGCTTCCTGCTTTAGCCAACATTTTTTATTATTATTCTGTGGAAACCTGTAATGAGATTCGAAAATTAAAATGGTAATAAATTGAATGCCATCTATCCTCCTGAAAAATTATTTTGGAACAAGTTGCGTATTCTTACAAATTTTAAACGCCAGTAGGTAGTCCGTAGCTAAACTACGTTACTATATCTAGATACACGCTAGTGTGACGTACCTACCAAGTTAGGCAACAAAGACAACAAACATCACATCAATTAAATTGTCGAGGGTTGTAAACCATTGCAGCGCGACGCCATAGCGTCAGCGTCTAACATCCTGAAGCATAGTTCAGCACATTTCAGCTAACTTGAGGAAAAATAATAATGTAAATTGTAGTGAAATCGAGAGCAATGACCTGCCTGACAAAAATTAATTCGTGTAGGAATGCCAGCTAAGCTGCTTTCAATGCATAATCTGACCCCCAATAACGTTGAAAATGTGTAACTCGCTTCTAGCTAACTTGCTAGCTATCTAGCTAATTCTAGTCCGCTACTCCCTATATTAATTTCCATAGGATGATTATTCACCGATACCGAGATAACGGGAATTTTTTATAAAAATATAGCCTATAAAAATATAATCTTTCGGTGATGGTATTACTTCATAGAGGTAACGGGAAGTCTTCTGGCTACGAAATTGGGCAAATGGCCGCAGTACAATACGAACTGCGTACCTTTTATATGGTTCGGAACCTGGGGGTGTAACCGGGAGGGCGCGTTTAAGTACGAAAATATTGTTATAACCATTGCAGGCCTTGCAGACCTCAAATTAAAAAAATATAGGTTAAAAAATAGGTTGTAAAATATAGGTTTTTAAAGGTTATTTTTCAGCAAATATATAGGCATTTATAGGTTTTTGTCCGTTTATTTAATTCAGCACTTAAAGGGCAAATAAGGTGCTTTACTCTTGTTTATTACAATAACTAGCTTTGCTTCGCTCAGTCTATTGGCGTCGATTCACGCATCATGTAGTTTAGTTGATGTCTCTGTGGTTAGTTTGGCTGATCGAACTTTGACTTCTTCAGAGCAGTTTTTCTCGTATTTGGGGGTGCAATTTAATTGTCTTTCATTTGGTGGTTCTCTCATCTTTGAGGTGCTTTAGTTTAAGAGGAGCAGTGGAATACGCACGCACATAGTATGTTATTAATGATGTACATAAGATTACAGATAAACCTACATATTTATCAACTCATGTAAATACAGAAAGAATAATTAAAATCCTTTGCATTTGATACAATAAAACGAATGAAGTTGAGATTGACTACATGCCATTGTTAGCAGTTTAACTAACTAAAAACTGCCCAATCACAGTATAAAAACAGATTTAAACAGTAGCTTTCGTCCAGTCTTACTGAGCATTTTAGTTTCATGAGTTCACAGTGAGTGTGGTCAGTTTAACCAACTAATTTGCTTTTTTTTTCTTAATCAAATATCTTATTAGGAAAATAAATGCGTGCATACAAATTAAACAATACAAAGTCATCTAGTGGCAAGAAATGGTAATAAAATGTGTAATCAAACTCTTTTTATTGTGGAAAAGTAACGCATTAAGGGGGGGGGGGCAGAAACCAAGATGTTTCAAGAAATGATAACTGCTAAAAGTGACATCTCCGAAGTTCGTAAATGTATTTTTCCCCAGTTTGGTCAGTGGTTAATTTTACTCGTGAGCCTACCTTTACAGGGCTAAAAAAGGTGTGACCCGTCCACGACCCTCCCTAAAAAAACCTGGAAAACCTAAAAAATCTACGAAGCCAACCTATCATTTCCTCTCCTCAGCCTGCCTTCTTGCCACCTCCACCTTCTCATGACAAATAATTATCATTCCCTAAAGGATTGCACGATTAGCTATTTAATGAATCTTCAGGCTTGCATATGATAACTTGCATGTACTAGTACAACGAAAATAGTGAAACAAAAGGGTTATGTACACTTAATTTTATATCAGCTATCATCGAGTTATAGGGGGTAACCAGCTTTACCTCCCCCTACCCTTGTAGCCTCGCACTACTAAAAAAATTGGGGTTATAGGAGTTCATGAAAAATCTTATGTATTTACATTACCGTTGTAGCATCAACCAGCAAGTAAACTCAACTTTAGTAAAAGACACTCCCTTAACGTGAATCACCGCAGTATGAAACACAGAAGGGCCCGAAATTCAAGTGCCACCGCTCAAATAAACGTTTTTAATGTAACACCTCTCACTGACAACCCTCAAAATCATTATTCAAAAACTATCTTAAAATTATTCAAAAATGCATGGAAAACCCTGAATTCTTCAAAACGATTATTTTTCCCAAGGTACCTACTACGCGGAGCAGACCGCGTGTAGGCAAGCAATGCTTGCAGTTGATATCTGAATGGTGCACCGCTACCAGTGTTTCAATAACCGTAATGCTGCTCAAACTGTAGGACAGGATTACATCAGGAGGTATTATTAAACTACGACTGTAATTATAAAATACTAATGATAATTAGTGATTTAAGTAGTGATTTAATTTTTTTCTTGTGTGACTCATCTTCAATTACTTTTTCCCCGGTGTTGTGTTTTTAACAGTACCTCCCGATAACCAAGTTTTCAGATTTATGCGCTCCGACTCAACGAAATGACAACCTGGCAGGACGTAGGCTGTAGTCAGTCGACCCATTTCGTTTAATAACTAAAACGATGAGATTGCAATACAAAAACACATTGCTCCAGAACCAGCTTTTAAAAATATAGGTTATTATAGGTTTTATTGGTTATTTCGGCAAAAATATTGAGTCAGAATTAAAATATAGGCTTTTATAGGTTTTATAGGTTTTTATAGGTTGGCTGCGACCCCTGCCATTGTTAGTATTGTTGGCATAGTCGCTCATTGGACGGCAAAGGTTCGGACAATGACAACGTGCGTACTTACGTCCATGCCTAGACACATACTAGTGTATCACGATAAATCTAAACAACGCTGCCAAAAAATTGTATTCACGTCCAATTCACGAAAAATAAACAAACTGTAAAAACAAAGCAAAATAAACAAATCCAAAACAGGTAAAGAGGCCACCAAGTTGAGAGTGGTTCGACCCTTCAAAGGAGTGATATCAACACACCAAAACTAACGAAATAAAACGAATTACAACAAAATTAAAACCAAACCAAAATCCTATAAAGAAGTGACCAAGTTGAGAAAGGTTCTACCTATAGGCGAAAGGTGGTAGCAAATTGTGGAAAACCAATTTCTTTTTGACGTACCCATTTATTACATATCTGCACGTTAGTGGAGTTGAGTCTAATACACATATCAAAAACCAAAACTGGTAAAAAGGACCGCCAAGTTCCGAATGGTTCGGCCCTTCAAAGGACTGATATCAACGCCAAAACATTCGCCAACTTAATCGAACCTAATAATACTTTGGACGTTAAATGAAAACTTGAGAATTTCTACCGAAAGTAGCAATGTTCTAGTTTTCATTTGACCGTCGAACTATTAAGCGATGCGATTAACTTGGCGAATGTTTTTGGTGTGTTGATATCACCCCTTTGAAGGGCTGAACCATTTGGAACTTGGCAGCACCTTTTACCAGTTTTGGTTTTTGATATGATTTTTATAACAAGATGGAGTTCATTGGGATTCACAGAGGACCATCGGCAGAATTCACGTAGGAACCCAAACCAGTCCCCGTCTGAATTGTTCCCCCTTTGCTCATAGACAGCATGCCATCATTAATAATCGTAATCCTGAGAATCAGTTTATTTCTTAAGCAATACCTGTTTGAAGAAGTACAGACACCAAATTCCACACATTCACAGAGATTTCAGTATTGGGATAAAATTGACGATAATTGCTAAATAGCAAAGATTTCCAAACGAACGTTATGACGCTTGCTAAAACCAAGATACACATGGCCATGCATGACAGCCAAACCATCCAGGAAAATGGTTTGAGGAAAAGCAAGAAACTGAACTCATGATCTGTCGAGACCGGTCTTCGTATGAGTAAGTTTATTTCCTCTTTAGCAATGGGGACAGAAAATTTTACAGCCTCTGCTCGTTCGCGTGTCCGACTTAAACCAACAATCGCGACATCAACTTCCTGCAATGAGAAAAATATGAAAATTCAAGACTTCTCTAAAGAATACATCGTCACAAAGAAAGCAGTGAATTTGAAGGTATATAACTACATCAATCGTCTTAAACCACTAATTGAAAGACGTTGTGTGCATGTGCCTTTATGTATCCTTTTCCGTTCTTTAGTAATTTACGATTAATTTTCTTAAATAAATGATTGTAAATATTGTTGTGTTCGTGTTGTAATTTTGATTTCGATTTTTGGTTTTGATATTTGAGCGACAAATTACTAAAAACACCTTGCCCAGAGTTTTACTGATTTACGAACTTAATTCCAAATAATGCACACGACATTGCCGGTTCTTTCCCTGCAGCACAAAGAAAAATTAGTTTTTATTAGTAACTCTCAATATTTTAACGAAGTAGCCAGAGCTTTTGTTCTTGAAAGATGCAACCGCCACGAGAATTGCTGGAACCTTGACTCAGGAAGTCTTCGCTATATATGGTGACTTTAAATATTTAATAACTGACAATGCCAAGAATTTCGTTTCATCAATTTTTAAAGCACTCGATCGTAACATTTGCAGGATTAAAAACCATTGTGTCTTTTTACTCTTTAGAAGAAAATCAGTGATTTTTTCTAATTTTCTTCTACAGTGAAGACCTTTATGAGAACGAGGCCCTCAAAGACTCCAAAATAAATGAGACGTTATCCTGTCATTTATTGCTATAAGGTGATCTTAGGGCTTTGATATGTTAATCTAAAGGTTTTTCATCTGCATTTCTTGAAAATAGACAAGAGATGCACTTTCTGCGTGAGAGTGAAAGATGTCAACATCACAACCTTGAATAAGAGAAGGAGGGATATTACTTTCATGAAGGTTAGGCTTGTACTGAATGAAGCACACTTCCGCAGTGGCTTCGTAAAATTTCTTTTACGCTGGAAATTAAATGGAAACTTAAGCACGGAAATTAAAAGAAAAAAGGAAATTTAGGAATAAAAAAGGAACGCTTATTGACGAATTGTGTGATGTTGCTGGCGTTATTTAGGTTGGGTAAAAAACTGTAGTTTGCAATAATTAATTTAATTCATTGTCTAATTCATACATGTTGTTGAATGACTTAATGTGTAAACAGGAGAAAAACGCGGTGATGTTTTTGTCACTTCGATGTATTCCCCAGTATGTGTTTGTTATAAAACGTCTCCTTTTCAAATGTACCATAACAGGCAGTATGGTAGCCTACACTAAGTATTTATTACCAGTTAAATGTGGCCATGTAATCAATTCTTGTTGACACTCCTAACACGGCTCCGCCATAAATCATTCAACCACACTAATTTCCAGCAAGCCATTTTGTGCTGTCTAAGTGAACTAGGAAATATTAAGACATCTTAAAAAAATTGTGTCGATATCTGTATCAGTATATCATCGATCTTCTTTTCATTTTTCTCACCTCACGGTAAACTGCTCCTACAATGCCTGTCCATGTACCATTGTTCTTCATTCCAAATGCATAAGGCTGAACAACGTAATCGAATCTGAAAAGATTGGAATGAGAAAATGTTGATTCAGGCCCTATGATAATAAGGTTTACCAACAGAAATGTTGTAGGGAACTAGAAAGGTAAAATTGCTAACACTAGTCCCTCTCATATTAAAAAAGATAATGAATGATTAAGCATTATTCTAAAGATACAAAGTCGGATTTTTTCAAGAAAATTCAGAGAAAAGTTGTCCTCAACTGAAACTTAAAAGGTTC